>CM049399.1:36962500-36975000 GCA_026929865.2 Hyperoplus lanceolatus | reverse complement strand
AGGGCTCACTGTGAACGTCACCATCACAGTGTTTCACCGGGGTGCGCGCTGCTTCGCTCAGACGGGGCTGTGAGTGTAGGCTCAGGCGCAAAGAGACAGTCTGTATCACTTGCGCGGCACCAGAGAGATGGCATAGAATTGTTTTTATAGTCTTTAAGTATCGCGTGACGTGTGAAAACAAAACTCCAAGCCAAAATTCGAATTTGAAATTTTCTAACGAGAAGTCCAATGTATGTTGGAGTGGAGATGCGTGTGAAAACGGCTTGTCATGCGACATTCGAATCAGGATTTTTCAAATGCTCGACCAACTGACATGGAAGTATGTTTGCGGGGGGTTGGCAGCTATTCCTAAAACCTTTCATAGACATATTAACATTCATTTTACTCCCCAAATAACATAGTTACAAGGATTTAGTGGATTTGGGTTGCCAGGGCCTTTAAGGTTTGGAATAAGGGGACAGCCCCCTGCTTTGATATGTGGCTCATGGAGTTCTCCAGTACTTTATATATGGAGAAAATCTGTTATGAGATTCCAGGGAAAGCAGAGAAGTTTAAACAGATATGTCAGCCTTTCCTGGACTATATAACAGTACTGAAGGGACCTACATGACACCTCACAGAAGTTTAAACAGATATGTCAGCCTTTCCTGGACTATATAACAGAACTGAAGGGACCTACATGACACCTCGTTGACTTTTTATTTTCTGCTTAACATTTACCTTTAGTTTAAACAATGTCCTTAGAAACCTGTAAAGTAGAGGACGCCATGTTAGCTGTTATAGAAACCTGTAAAGTAGAGTACGCCATGTTAGAAACCTGTAGAGTAGAGTACGCCATGTTAGCTGTTATAGAAACCTGTAAAGTAGAGGACGCCATGTTAGCTGTTATAGAAACCTGTAAAGTAGAGGACGCCATGTTAGCTGTTATAGAAACCTGTAAAGTAGAGGACGCCATGTTAGCTGTTATAGAAACCTGTAAAGTAGAGGACGCCATGTTAGCTGTTATAGAAACCTGTAAAGTAGAGGACGCCATGTTAGCTGTTATAGAAACCTGTAAAGTAGAGTACGCCATGTTAGCTGTTATAGAAACCTGTAGAGTAGAGGACGCCATGTTAGCTGTTATAGAAACCTGTAAAGTAGAGGACGCCATGTTAGAAACCTGTAAAGTAGAGTATGCCATGTTAGCTGTTATAGAAACCTGTAAAGTAGAGGACGCCATGTTAGCTGTTATAGAAACCTGTAAAGTAGAGTACGCCATGTTAGCTGTTATAGAAACCTGTAAAGTAGAGGACGCCATGTTAGCTGTTATAGAAACCTGTAAAGTAGAGTACGCCATGTTAGCTGTTATAGAAACCTGTAAAGTAGAGTACGCCATGTTAGCTGTTATAGAAACCTGTAAAGTAGAGTACGCCATGTTAGCTGTTATAGAAACCTGTAGAGTAGAGGACGCCATGTTAGCTGTTATAGAAACCTGTAAAGTAGAGTACGCCATGTTAGCTGTTATAGAAACCTGTAGAGTAGAGGACGCCATGTTAGCTGTTATAGAAACCTGTAGAGTAGAGGACGCCATGTTAGCTGTTATAGAAACCTGTAGAGTAGAGTACACCATGTTAGCTGTTATAGAAACCTGTAAAGTAGAGGACGCCATGTTGGCTGTTATAGAAACCTGTAAAGTAGAGGACGCCATGTTAGCTGTTATAGAAACCTGTAGAGTAGAGTACGCCATGTTAGCTGTTATAGAAACCTGTAAAGTAGAGGACGCCATGTTAGACCTGTTAGCTGTTATAGAAACCTGTAAAGTAGAGGACGCCATGTTAGCTGTTATAGAAACCTGTAAAGTAGAGGACGCCATGTTAGCTGTTATAGAAACCTGTAAAGTAGAGGACGCCATGTTAGCTGTTATAGAAACCTGTAAAGTAGAGGACGCCATGTTAGCTGTTTGTTTTATCTTTTTTTTTTTTTGTAAATTTTCTCAGGTGTGTGTTCTCAATCCATAAAGTCTTTCCAAGTTATTTCTTCTTTTTTTTTCTAACCTTTATTTCTACAGGTAAATCCCATTGAGTCCGAAGACTCTTTTTCAAGGGAGACCTGTTTCCCATTCCCACGTTACCATTCACACACACATTCATACACCGATAGCAGCAGGCTAACTATCGACATTCACACGAGGCAAGGTGGGTGAAGTGTCTTGCCCAAAGACACAACTACTATGACACAGGTGGCAGGGCGGGGATCGAACCTCCAACCCTTTGATCATCAGCCGACCCGCTCTACCACCTGAGACACAGTCGCCCCATTTTATTTATAGGCGCTTTTCAAAAGCACATAGCAGTGGCCTTCAGCAGCTGTGAGCTCAGAGCACAGAGCTCCATTGTGTCAAACCTTAAATCCTCTTTGCCTTCAAACCTTCCCAATGTCCCTCACTGCTTACCGTAGATTAACACGGACAGAGGTCACACACAGAGCGACATGGGTTGCGTTCCGAATCGCATACTTTCTACTATATAGTATGTAGAAAAAAGATTTAGGATGTCCTGATTCTTGTGGCCAGATTTAGGATGGTTAGAAGTACCCGGATGTCCTACTTCATGCGGCCAAGATTGTTAGTGTTGAAAAGTGCATCCTATTTGGGCGATTCTGACCCACAATCCAGTGCGCACGTGAAGTGACGTCACATCGACGAAGCCTCCATATGAAAACAAACGGGGATGAGACGGATATAAAAGCAAGAGGCAAGATCAAGGAGCCATGTTATGATGAAATAAGAGAGAGTAAAAGTATGTCCCAATAGTATGCCTACTGCATCCTAACTAGATTCTTTTTATCGTCGGATGTAGTATGTAGAATAGAAATAAGAAAGAGGAGGAGATTCGGAACGCAACCACATTCTCACATTGAACCCTTGAGTTAATTTTTAAATATGTATTTTGCTGCCTCTGGTCATTTTGACTTCAAATCCCAAGTCTCACATTAAAATAGAATGAAATGTTCACTTTCATTTTTACAACAGTAATTCTGTTTGTCATAAAAATTTTATTTTTCTAAACAATCTTTTTTTTCTCACTGCCTCCATATTTAAAATATACCCGTGTGTGTGTGTGTGTGTGTGTGTGTGTGTGTGTGTGTGTGTGTGTGTGTCTGTCTCTTTCTTTCTGTCTGTCACTCTCTCTTTCTGTGTGCATCCATTTACCTGTTTGTACATGTATCGTAGCAGAAAGCTCATCTTGTCTGTCTGTCTGTCTGTCTGTCTGTCTCTCCGTCTGTGTGTGTGTGAGAGAGAGAGAGAGAGAGAGAGAGAGAGAGTGATTTCTGTCAGTCTGTCTGTCTGTCTCCCTCTGTGTGTGTCTCTCAGTCAGTCTGTCCATTTGTCTGTCTGTCTGTCTGTGTCTCTGTCTGTCTGTCTGTCTGTCTGTCTGTCTGTTCCCCTACCTGTTTGTACATGTATCGTAGCATGTAGTCCAGCAGAAAGCTCTTCCCCTTCCTGAAGGCTCCGGCTACAGACACCACCACCACATTCAGGTCTGTCTGTCTGTCTGTCCTGTCTGTCTGTCTGTCTGTCTTGTCCATCTACCTGTTTGTCTGTCTGTGTGTCTCTGTCTGTCTGTCTGTCTGTCTGTCTGAGTGAGTGAGTGAGTGAGTGAGAGAGAGACAGAGAGCATGCATGAGAGAGAGAGAGAGAGAGAGAAAGAGAGAGAGAACATGAGAGAGTGTGTGCGTGATTTCTGTCTGTCTGTCTGTCTGTCTGTCTGTCTGTCTGTGTCTCTGTCTGTCTGTCTGTCTCTCCACCTACCTGTTTGTACATGTATCTCAGCATGTAGTCCAGCAGAAAGCTCTTCCCCTTCCTGAAGGCCCCGGCCACAGACACCACCACCACATTCAGGTCCTGATGTTTCTCCTGCAGCAGAAGTCTCTCCAGAGCTTCTTCGTGCAGACTGAAGGAATGTTCCTCTTCGTCAGCCATCACAATCTGAACCGGCCGCGGCACGCACTCGTCTCCATCCTCCTCTGAAGGCACCAGGCTCTCCAACGAGGCAGAGAGACGTCTCATCAGGGGAGGGGGAGGCTCACCTGGAATTAAGAAAGAAAGTAAAATGAATAAATAGCGGAGAGGGAGAGAGAGAGAACAGAGAGAGACAGAGAGAGAGAGAGAGACACACACACCAAGCTCTCCTCTGAGGCAGAGAGACGTCTCATCAGGGGAGGGGGAGGCTCACCTGGAATTAAGAAAGAAAGTAAAATGAATAAATAGCGGAGAGGGAGAGAGAGAGAGAGAGAGAGAGAGAGAGACACACACACACCAAGCTCTCCAACGAGGCAGAGAGACGTCTCATGAGGGGAGGAGAAGGCTCACCTGGAATTAAGAAAGAAAGTAAAATGAATAAATAGCGGAGAGGGAGAGAGAGAGAGAGAGAGAGAGAGAGAGAGAGACACACACACCAAGCTCTCCAACGAGGCAGAGAGACGTCTCATCAGGGGAGGGGGAGGTTCACCTGGAATTAAGAAAGAAAGTAAAATGAATAAATAGCGAGAGGGAGAGAGAGAGAGAGAGACACACACACACACACCAAGCTCTCCTCTGAGGCAGAGAGATGTCTCATGAGGGGAGGAGAAGGCTCACCTGGAATTAAGATACATTTAAAGGTGCAGTGTGTAATATGACATCATCAAGAAAGTTCTACAAAGTTCTAGAATGCAACGCTCCCTGGGTAACCCCAACCCTTTAGAATAATAACAGAAGCTACAGTGGCCTTCAAGGACAAGAACAATTCTAAATTTTAAACAATGCACCTGATGACATTCCAACTATGACACTTTCAAGATGGCGGCACTAGGCCTTGGTCAAAAATATGCAGAAATATGGACATATATGAGACCCTTTCTAAGGGAAAAAAACATAATTCAAAACATTTTTTTCAGCTATTATGCACTAAATTAAATGGACTTATGGATATCATAATTACTTTCTACAAAATCTGCTAGGAAATAAAACCCAAAAACTCTACACACTGCAGCTTTAAAGAAATTAGAAAATAAGAAATTAAAATGCTTGATATCGTTTGTTCATCTAAGACAGACAGACAGAGAGACAGAGAGACAGACAGACAGACAGACAGACAGACAGACAGACAGACAGACAGACAGACAGACAGACAGACAGACAGACAGACAGACAGACAGAGAGACAGACAGACAGACAGACAGACAGACAGACAGACAGACAGACAGACAGACAGACAGACACTTTGACTCCCCCAAACACCTCATCAGGGAAGGGGATGGGTCACCTGGAATTACAGCAAGAAAATTAAATGAAAGTCGTCATATCCTTTGTTTATCTAGGACAGAGAGAGACACACACACACACACACACACACGCGCACACACACACACACACACACACACACACACACACACACACACACACACACACACACACACACACAAACACAGAGAGACACACACACACGGCTCTCCTCTGAATCACACACACGTCGCATCAGGGGAGGGGAACGGTCACTTGGAATTACAGCAAGAAAATTAAATGAAAGTCGTCATATCCTTTGTTTATCTAGGACAGAGAGAGAGAGACACACACACACACACACAGATTGGGGTCCCCGTCTCCCCCCGCCACATGTCCAAGTGTCCCTGGGCAAAGAGACACTGAACCCTAAATGTCTCCTGATAGTTAGCTTGCACCCTGCGTGGTAGCTGCTGCTGCTATCGGTGTGTGAATGTGTAAGTCGCTTTGGATAAAAGCGTCTGCTAAATGATAATGTAGGAGTCTGCGTTCTGGCTGATCTGATCTACTGTAACTGTCCCATGTAAACACACGCTATTATGGGATGTCACAGAGGTTTACAGTAAATACACAGACAGTTTTGACCACACACACACACACACACACACACACACACACACACACCCCCTTGTAAGGCAGCGTTCACTCTTCCCTGGTCCACAGCTCAGTGGATTGAGGATATTTTAAGATGTTAAATGACTGTTTTTGGGCATCAGGGTCGAAGGTCACCTCCGACCCAATGGTCAGCTCCAAAGCGCTCTACATTTCTTACCACATTCACCATCACACACACACACACACACACACACACACACACACACACACACACACACACACACAGCAAGCTAACTATCAGGAGACATTTAGGGTTCAGTGTCTCTTTGCCCAGGGACACTTGGACATGTGGCGGGGAGACGGGGGATCTTCCCTATTCCCTGCGTTCCAAATCGAACACTATACCACACACACTGCTCCATAATAAGTTATAACATTAGATTTATATTACAGCGCTTTTTCTATTTATTTATTTATTTATTTATTTATTTATGATTTAGCTATAAGCTCATTTTCATCTGCAGTCCCTGGACAGGAAACAGAGTATTACATCTCTGTCAAGATGGGAAAACCTCACACTGAAGTATAAAAACAATAACACACAATTTCACAACAGTAAAACACAACCACACAATACGAACAATAAAATCACAACCTGTAGGACACCACAACAACAACATCACAACAGTAAGACACCAAGACAACAGGACATCACAACATTAAGAAAACAATCTATGCATGATGGGTGCATGCTTGGGTTGATTTCAGCCATCCAAGGTTCCTTTACATACTAAAATAAGTCACTTTTATGTCTGTCTGTCTGTCTGTCTGTCTGTCTGTCTGTCTGTCTGTACACTTTGTAAAATGACTTTTCTTGGACGTCATGGTCTCTGGCCTTGTGATTTGAATCCAACTACTACAAATACTAAAATAAGTCACTTTCATGAGGGCATAGGGGTTCAAAAATAAACGTCTGTCTGTCTGTCTGTCTGTCTGTCTGGTCTTTGTGTGTGTGTGTGTCTGCGTCTGTCTGTCTGTCTGTCATGAGGGCTTACGGGTTAACAAATAAACAGAACTTACACAATAGAACTTTATGACGGCAAATCACTTTGAAATCTGAACTGTTTCAAACTGCATTGAACATTGAATCAGTTATCGGCCGTGTCTAAACCAGTCTGACCCGGATAAAACCGCTTCCCGTGTGTGTGTGTGTGTCTGTCTCTCTCTCAGAGTGTTTGTGTGTGTGTGTGTATCTCACAGTGTGTGTGTGTGTGTGTGTGTGTGTGTGTGTGTGTGTGTGTCTCTCTCTCTTTCTCAGTGTGTGTGTGTGTGTGTGTCTCTCTCTCTCTCAGTGTGTGTGTCTCTCTTTCTCAGTGTGTGTGTGTCTCTTTTCTCAGTGTGTGTGTGTGTGTGTGTGTGTGTGTGTGTGTGTGTGTGTGTGTCTCTCTCTCTCTCTCTCTCTCAGTGTGTGTGTCTCTCTTTCTCAGTGTGTGTGTGTGTGTGTTCTCTCTTTCTCAGTGTGTGTGTGTGTGTGTGTGTGTGTGTGTGTGTGTGTGTGTGTGTGTGTATCTCACAGTGTGTGTGTGTGTGTGTCTCTCTCAGTGTGTGTGTGTCTCTCTCAGTGTGTGTGTGTGTGTGTCTCTCTCAGTGTGTGTGTGTGTGTGTCTCTCTCAGTGTGTGTGTCTCAGTGTGAGTGTCTCACAGTGTGTGTGTGTGTCTCTCTCAGTGTGTGTGTGTGTATCTCACAGTGTGTGCGTCTCTCTCAGTGTGTCTCTCTCAGTGTGTGTGTGTGTGTGTGTGTCTCTCAGTGTGTGTGTGTGTGTCTCTCTCAGTGTGTGTGTGTGTCTCTCAGTGTGTGTGTCTCTCTCACAGTGTGTGTGTCTCTCTCAGTGTGTGTGTGTGTGTGTGTCTCTCAGTGTGTGTGTGTGTCTCTCAGTGTGTGTGTGTGTGTCTCTCACAGTGTGTGTGTGTGTCTCACAGTGTGTGTGTGTGTGTGTGTCTCTCTCTCTCAGTGTGTGTGTGTGTGTGTCTCTCAGTGTGTGTGTGTGTGTGTCTCTCAGTGTGTGTGTCTCTCAGTGTGTGTGTGTGTCTCTCTCTCAGTGTGTGTGTGTCTCTCAGTGTGTGTGTGTGTGTGTGTGTGTGTCTCTGTGTGTGTGTGTGTCTCTCAGTGTGTGTGTGTCTCAGTGTGTGTGTGTCTCTCAGTGTGTGTGTGTGTGTGTGTGTGTGTGTGTGTGTGTGTGTGTCTCTCAGTGTGTGTGTGTGTGTGTGTGTCTCTCAGTGTGTGTGTGTGTCTCAGTGTGTGTGTGTCTCTCAGTGTGTGTGTGTCTCTCAGTGTGTGTGTGTGTGTGTGTGTGTGTGTGTGTGTCTCTCTCAGTGTGTGTGTGTGTGTCTCTCAGTGTGTGTGTCTCAGTGTGTCTCTCTCAGTGTGTGTGTGTCTCTCTCAGTGTGTGTGTGTGTCTTTCTCAGTGTGTGTGTGTGTGTGTGTGTGTCTCTCTCTCAGTGTGTGTCTCTCTCAGTGTGTATGTGTGTGTCTCTCAGTGTGTGTGTGTCTCTCTCAGTGTGTCTCTCTCAGTGTGTGTGTGTGTCTCTCAGTGTGTGTGTCTCTCAGTGTGTGTGTGTCTCTCAGTGTGTGTGTGTGTCTCTCAGTGTGTGTGTGTGTGTGTGTCTCTCAGTGTGTGTGTGTCTCTCAGTGTGTGTGTGTGTGTCTCTCTCAGTGTGTGTGTGTGTGTGTCTCTCAGTGTGTGTGTGTCTCTCTCAGTGTGTGTGTGTGTCTCTCAGTGTGTGTGTCTCTCAGTGTGTGTGTCTCTCTCAGTGTGTGTGTGTGTGTGTGTGTGTCTCTCAGTGTGTGTGTGTGTCTCTCAGTGTGTGTGTGTCTCTCACAGTGTGTGTGTGTGTCTCACAGTGTGTGTGTGTGTGTGTCTCTCTCTCAGTGTGTGTGTGTGTGTGTGTCTCTCAGTGTGTGTGTGTGTGTGTGTGTCTCACACAGTGTGTGTGTCTCTCAGTGTGTGTGTCTCTCAGTGTGTGTGTGTGTCTCTCTCTCAGTGTGTGTGTGTCTCTGTGTGTGTGTGTGTGTGTGTGTGTGTGTGTGTGTGTGTGTCTCAGTGTGTGTGTGTGTCTCAGTGTGTGTGTGTCTCTCAGTGTGTGTGTGTCTCTCAGTGTGTGTGTGTGTGTGTGTGTCTCTCTCAGTGTGTGTGTGTGTGTGTCTCAGTGTGTGTGTCTCAGTGTGTCTCTCTCAGTGTGTGTGTGTCTCTCTCAGTGTGTGTCTCTCAGTGTGTGTCTCTGTGTGTGTGTGTGTCTCTCAGTGTGTGTGTGTGTGTCTCTCAGTGTGTGTGTCTCAGTGTGTCTCTCAGTGTGTGTGTGTGTGTGTGTGTCTGTCTCTCAGTGTGTGTGTCTCTCAGTGTGTGTGTGTGTGTCTCAGTCAGTGTGTGTCTCTCAGTGTGTGTGTGTCTCTCAGTGTGTGTCTCTCAGTGTGTGTGTCTCTCAGTGTGTGTGTGTGTGTGTGTGTCTCTCAGTGTGTGTGTCTCTCAGTGTGTGTCTCAGTGTGTGTGTCTCAGTGTGTGTGTCTCTCAGTGTGTGTCTCTCAGTGTGTGCCTCTCAGTGTGTGTCTCTCAGTGTGTGTCTCTCAGTGTGTGTGTCTCTCAGTGTGTGTGTGTCTCTCAGTGTGTGTCTCTCAGTGTGTGTCTCTCAGTGTGTGTGTGTGTCTCTCTCTGTGTGTCTCTCAGTGTGTGTGTCTCTCAGTGTGTGTGTCTGTCTCTCAGTGTGTGTCTCTCAGTGTGTGTGTGTGTCTCAGTGTGTGTGTCTCAAGGGAAAGACTGGAACAGAGGAAAACTAATCTATTAAAACTATTCACCAACAAACTACGTCATGAAGAACAAATGTCTTTTTGTTTCACGACCCTCATGTGACCAACCTTTTCATAATCTCTGAGCTATATGTAACACACACACACGCGCACACACACACACACACACACACACACACACACACACACACACACACACACACACACACACACACACACACCTTAAAAGGTCACAAGAAAAAATTAACTGAATGAATTTACCTTTAAATTGTCTAATAAAAGGGTTTAAAAAAAATGTATATACTGTATAATTTTTGTTTTAAATTATTCTTATAAAAAGGGTCACTACTGTGCAGGTTCAGAGGAGGGGGGTTTGTTTACATTCACAGAGCCTGCAGTTAGTATGCAACTTGGAATGCAAGGTAACAAGCCGTTCAGACTGCATTCAGACAGACAGACAGACAGACAGACAGGCAGGCAGACAGACAGACAGACAGACAGACAGACAGACAGACAGACAGACAGACATTTACACAGGAGTGAGGACGTGTCACTTACACTCTGAGAAACTCAAAACAACACACAACTTAAAAGTTGTAGTCAGTGATCCTGGAGAACGCTTGTTGTCAAAATCACTTTATATCTCCTCATGATCCACTACCTGTCTGTACTGAGTGAATATCTCCTCATGATCCACTACCTGTCTGTACTGAGTGAATATCTCCTCATGATCCACTACCTGTCTGTACTGAGTGAATATCTCCTCATGATCCACTACCTGTCTGTACTGAGTGAATATCTCCTCATGATCCACTACCTGTCTGTACTGTGTGTGTGCTGAATGAAATCCAGTGTTAATACACAGCCTAGGCTCTGTGAACAGGTGCGTTGCTAGTAGCTACGGTGGGCCACATTTGTTTACAAAGCCGAGGCTGTGTATTAACACTTAACAATTTAAGTTTATCAAAATTAAATGACAATATCTTTAATGTGGATTGATGAATATGCCTATAACTCTTTTCAGATGCTTTACTATCATGAAACTAACTCCACACATTAACTAGTTAGAAGGATAGATAGAAGGATAGATAGATAGATAGATAGATAGATAGATAGATAGATAGATAGATAGATAGATAGATAGATAGATAGATAGATAGATAGATAGATAGATAGATAGATAGATAGATGCTTTACTATCATGAAACTAACTCCCCACATTACATAGTTAGAAGGGTTTGGTGGATTTAGGTTTACAGTTACAGGGTCTGTAGGTATATTCCCCTCTCTGACACATTTCATCTCCGTCTCTACAAAAATGTCTAATAAAAGTTAAAAAGCCCACAATTTTTTTTAAACAACATGGAAACGGAGCTCCTTAATCTGCACTAAGAGGCTGACCACACACCAGTACGATCAGGTTCACCTCATATGACCTCACATGGGCCCATTCTGCCCCAGTTTGGTGTTGGCATGGAGGGGACAGCCCTAGTCAAACCACCATACACACTCTCTATATTAGGCAATGGGGCCGATATGATGACATTAAAAGGTGGTACGAGGAACTTTTAAATATTTCTGAAACAGTCTCATGTTTCCTCTGATGATCGTAAATGACATGTAACAGCAAACCAGACCATCAGTGCAAAGAATGCTATTTTTATATAGTTTCTCTTAATGCCTTTGTCATGGGTATACGCTCACCCAGGAACAGGGATGCAAGAATTAACACAAACTGAAAAGTTCCTCTGAGCACCTTTAAGCTAAAAAACCACTGTATCAATTCATTAATTAAAGCAATACTTCACTCATACGGAACCAGCGTTCTATCATTATAAAATCACTATTATAATATAATGAATGAGGTTTTTCTTCCCTCAGTCTTCCCTTGGCCCAGCTGTCCTGTTAATCCTAACCCTACGATAAACCATGCGTGAAGTCACACATGGGAAAATGAAGGGTTAGACAGTGAGACCATAAAACACTCTTTCTGCCTTTTCTCAGGCTTGGATGAACCGATTTCTAAAAACCTTTGCACATTTATACTACATAGGATCTCAGAGTTCAATACACCTTCATATTCCCACCGGTGAAGTACAGTAGGGCTTTAACTTACAAGTATGATATCGTATTACAATAAATAGGCCTTCTTGAATTATTCTGAACAAAATTGAAAACAAAAGCAGTCCTTTAATATTTCAAATCATGAATTATGTGGAGCACTCTAACATGGATGCATACAGGCATTACATTGCTTGTTTTATTTCGCTAGACCTGGCAACCCTTCGCCCCTGCCCTTTATCCCCCGCTGACAGCTCGCCTCCAACGGCTACAGTACCAACCAACGGCCCCGGTCGGTAACAAAGCCCAATATGTCACCGTAAAAACACAGGTAAATAAAACAAAATCTCGCGATATCTCCCCACACACGGCGGGAAGATGATAGGTGAACGACCAGAGCCCTTGAGAATAAACGACTATGGACATTGATAACAGGCTACAGTCGCGATTATTCGACACATTGGATCATTTCATTAGGCTACGTTCATCCTCTACTTGGGAAACACACACACACACACACACACACACACACACACACACACACACACACACACACACACACACACACACACACACACACACACACACACACACACACACACAGTCACACACACAGACAAACACACACACATACAGAGACATAGGCCTACACACACACACACAGTCAAAACCCGCCCGCATTGGCATAATAAGCGCCTCGGTTGTGTATTTTATTTACCTTCAGTGAATATGTTGTTTGTGTGGTTCCGATGCTTCATCCTGCTCTCCTCCGCCGCCATC
>CM049399.1:36955000-36957500 GCA_026929865.2 Hyperoplus lanceolatus | reverse complement strand
AGTACTGCCTATCTGTCTAACAAACAATTAGGCCTATTTCTAGTAGGCCGAAAGCCATTCTCAATATCTGTCTAACAAACAATTAGGCCTATTTCTAGTAGGCCGAAAGCCATTCTCAATACTTTTATTTTAACAGTTGACACACAGTTAAAACTATCACAATTAGTGTCTAACAAACAATTAGGCATATCTGTGTAGCAAATATATAATTATCCTGACTTCCAAAAGCTGCTTGTCTGAGTCATGGTCTGAGTGTGTGTCTTTTCCTGGCTGAGGACAGAAAGCCATTCTGATACAAATGTACCGGCACTTATAGCTGTCAAATTTACAAATCGTCTTCTAAACCAATGAAATTGAGAGTTCATGGTTTTCCACCAATGAAATGACGTTTGGGGAGGGACAACGCTTTTGACCAATGAACGAATGAACTGAGTTTGGGGCGTACAATTCTGACCAATGAAATGAGTTTGGGGCGTGGCTTCCGGTGGAGCTCCACTTTCAATGGCTTCCCCCATGGGTCTGCAAATAGGTGCCTCTCCAAAAATCAGTGAATATCTCCTCATGATCCACTACCTGTCTGTACTGTGTGTGAGCTGAAAAAATCCAGTGTTAATACACAGCCTAGGCTCTGTAAACTGGGCATGTTTCTAGCAATGGTGGGCCCTTTTGTTTACATGCTATTTTACAGAGCCTAGGCTGTGTATTAATGCTGGATTCTTTTTCAGCGCACACACAATCCAGACAGGTAGCAGATCATGAGGAGATATTCACTCAGTACAGACAGGTAGTGGATCAAGATCATCAGTCAGACAGGTAGATCATGATTTCACCAGTCGACAGGGCGGATCAGAGGAGATATTCACTCAGTACAGACAGGTAGTGGATCATGAGGAGATATTCACTCAGTACAGACAGGTAGTGGATCATGAGGAGATATTCACACAGTACAGACAGGTAGCGGATCATGAGGAGACATTCACACAGTACAGACAGACAGACAGACAAGTAGTGGATCATGAGGAGACAGACAGGTAGCAGACAGACAGGTAGTGGATCATGAGGAGATATTCACTGATTTTGATAAAAAGTGATTTTGACAACAAGCGTTCTCCAGAATTTGGCGTTGAAAACGTTAAACTTGGTGAAGGTGGGAACATATTTTTCAGTGCAAAACTGTAGTGCAAAAACAACTATCTATTTTTTCTAATGGTGACTCCTTGTTCTATTACATCTACGGTGCCCACCATCTCTACCATTGTGTCCTTGAGCAAGACACTTAACCCCAAACTGCTCCAGGGGCGCTGTACTATGGCTGACCCTGTGTGAGGACCCCCTCTGGAGTGTGGGAACTTTAAAGGGGCGATGAGGAAAGACGAATTTCAATATAGCAACTGACTACAGTAAATTAACTTTGCAGAGTTATAATAAAAACAATATCTCTTCAGTGGAGCTTAACATCATTTATTGATTTGATTACTTAAAGGAGCTCCGAGGAACTTTCAGTGTGTGTTCATTCTAGCGCCCCCCTTTGGACTAAAGCGGTAGTGTTTTTACCACGCCAGCTGTTGTTCCTGGGTGAGCGTATACCCATGACAAAGGCATTAAGAAAAACTATATAAAAATAGCATTCTTTGCACTGATGGTCTGGTTTGCTGTTACATGTAATTTATGATCATCAGAGGAAAAATGAGACTGTTTCAGAAATATTTAAAAGATCCGCGTAGATCCTTTAAAGGGGACATATTATGCAAATTCTCAGATCCAAATGTGTATTTCCGAGATCTACTAGTAAAGGTTTTCATAGTTTATTGTAAGTATTATTCATATATATTTTTTTTAAATAGTTTATTTTTCGATTTATTAATTAATTTATTTTAAAGAACACAAACACACAACGGAAAAAGTGAACACACACACACACACACACACACACACACACACACACACACACACACACACACACACACACACACACACACACACACACACACACACACACACACACACACACACACAAAAGACAAAATAAAACAAACAGCCAACATACCCTAAACTATAACAGCTAACAGCCCCTCCCCTTCCTAAGTCCCAACTGGGGACCCTACTTTACAGGTTTCTAACATGGCGTACTCTACTTTACAGGTTTCTATAACAGCTAACATGGCGTCCTCTACTTTACAGGTTTCTAAGGACATTGTTTAAACTAAAGGTAAATGTTAAGCAGAAAATAAAAAGTCAACGAGGTGTCATGTAGGTCCCTTCAGTACTGTTATATAGTCCAGGAAAGGCTGACATATCTGTTTAAACTTCTCTGCTTTCCCTGAAATCTCACAACAGATTTTTCTCTATTTATAGAGTTCAAAAGATTAATTTAACCCAGTTTTCCATAATATGTCCCCTTTAAAGTGATAAATAAATAATAAGGACGCTGCAAAATCCTTGTTCCACGTCACATTAAGGTGCTTTTCTTAAAATTCCTGCTCACACGTGGATAAACAAA
>CM049399.1:36925000-36935000 GCA_026929865.2 Hyperoplus lanceolatus | reverse complement strand
TCTGACTGTCTGTCTGTCTGTCTGTGTCTGTCTGTCTGTCTGTCTGTCTGTCGTCTGTCTGTCTGTCTGTCTTCTTCTGTCCCGCCTCTGCCTGCGCCGTGTGTGTGTGTGTGTGTGTGTGTGTGTGTGTGTGTGTGTGTGTGTGTGTGTGTGTGTGTGTGTGTGTGTGTGTGACGTGCTGCTTCCTTCCTGTCAGGCCGCTGTTTCATTATACATGCAGCAGCTCCACTCTTAAAGGTGTAGTCAGTGATTCTAGAGAACGCTTGTTGTCAAAATCACTTTTTGTCTAAATCAGTGAATATCTCCTCATGATCCACTACCTGTCTGTACTGTGTGTCTGTCTCCTCATGATCCACTACCTGTCTGTACTGTGTGTCTGTCTCCTCATGATCCACTACCTGTCTGTACTGAGTGAATATCTCCTCATGATCCACTACCTGTCTGTACTGAGTGAATGTCTCCTCATGATCCGCTACCTGTCTGTACTGAGTGACTGTCTCCTCATGATCCACTACCTGTCTGTACTGTGTGTCTGTCTCCTCATGATCCACTACCTGTCTGTACTGTGTGTCTGTCTCCTCATGATCCACTACCTGTCTGTACTGTGACAAGCAATACACAGCCAGGCACGTTGATAGCTATGTGGGCCCCTTTGTTTACATGCCAGTTTACAGAGCCTAGGCTGTGTATTATCACTGGATTTGTTTTTTAGCACACACACACACACACACACACACACACACACACACACACACACACACACACACACACACACACACACACACACACACACACACACACACACACACACACACACACACACACACACACACACACACACATTTTAATTCTTTATTTGAGTCCACCAATCACATTACAACAGACAGGATTCAATTATTTCCAGAAATGAGATAGGACAGTGTTCAAGGGTATAAAAAACATCTCCTGCGCCACACTGCCAGGCTGCCTGTCACCGCTGATATGGAGCAGAACTTTGACAGCTGTTTGGATGTCCTGCTGGAGAGCCCTGCCAGCCTTAACTCAGTGAAAACACACACACACACACACACACACACACACACACACACACACACACACACACACACACACACACACACACACACACACACACACACACACACACACACACACACACACACACACACACACACACACACACACACACACACACACAGCAGTATCCTCTTTAGCTCCACTGTGGTCAAAGTTCTTTTAAGTAATTTATCAGCTAAAATCAATATCCTCATTCATAAATATGTCCTCATTGGTGTAAAATCACCTCTGCCAATAATCTGAATTATCCTCCTGAGTGGAGAATTACAAATATTAATATTACATTTTGTAAATTGAGCAGGCAAGTCTTATGGAGGCATCCATGTTTTTGGAATTTCATCAGGTGCATTGTTTAGAATTTAGAATTGTTCTTGTCCTTGAAGGCCACTGTAGCTTCTGTTATTATTTTGAAGGGGTGGGGCTACCCAGGGAGCATTGCTTTCTAGAACTTTGTAGAACTTTCTTGATGATGTCATATTACACACTGCCCCTTTAAGGTAAAGGCCTATAGAACAAATTTGGTTCTAGTGACAAGAAACAAGACCATTAAAGGTTCAGTAAGTGATATGGTCCTTTTAGTCTAACTTCCTGTCAGTGACTACAGTTAGCAGTCCCCTCCCTCGTCCCTACGTCACCACCACATGAACACACAGCCGTCTTCATCAGATAGTGCCGCGATGGAGAGCAGCGAGTCATCGTTCACGGGCACAGAGACCCCGCCTCTTTATAGCGCTCTGTCTCCTGATTGGATATAAACCATAGATAGTAAATAATATGGATGTAGCATCCGGGCTGACCTCAGTTATTCACACGGCATCCAATAATCCTGGTTTGTGCGTGTCGCCATCTTGTGCGATTTTTACTCCGCCTCACTCCTCTTGCCGAAAAGGGGAATCAACGTCACGTCGGGGGGAGGGAGATAGCTGACGTATACCTCCGAGGCAGAGTGAGGGACAACGGGCGGAGAGCTGTCACTCAAGAGATCGCGCCAATACATTTTAACCTCCAAAAGAATAAAAACTAGCGTGGGCCAAAAAAATTCACCCCCCTCAGTGTTGTCATGGAGATATGACCTAAACATACAGACTAAAATGGTTTTGTGGACCAGGCTGTAAATAGGTTTAATAAGACTTTGAAAACGGCCTGTCTAACAAGTGAGTCAAAGAAAAACTGCTCGTCTTGGCGCCACCCCCCCAGTGGCACTTCCTGGTTACTACAGTTGTGGTCACTTCCTTATTGGATGCTGGTAAAAATCGCTGAGGTTGGGTCTTGATATAAACGAGCAGGACACTCCAAATTTTAATTGGCAATTACTGCAAAGCTGAATGACTGGGAGACCTGTGTTATGAACTGTGCATACTGTTTAAGATAGATAGATAGATAGATAGACAGATAGATAGATAGATAGATAGATAGATAGATAGATAGATAGATAGATAGATAGATAGATAGATAGATAGAGACCTGTGTTATGAACTGTGCATACTGTTTAAGTGATTGCTGTATGAATATAGAGAGATTTAACACGTATATTAACAAAAAAATATAACTTACTTCTCCTTAAAAAAAAAAAAATCACCCCCCACCCACGTTCCAAAATGGCCACAATCAAAATCATGAATTTTTAAATAAAGTCTTAATTTTTTACACCAAAAATTTGTCCGGTTTCTTGACACTGGAACCAAAATTGTTCTATTTGTTCGGTTTTGCTTCCATATTTCTTTTAGGGGGAACAATTTACCTAAATATTGAAGGAGAATTGTTTTATAATTTTCTCTACTTTGGACATCTATTGCAGCATGTCCGTCCTGGGAGAGGGATCCCTTACTCTGTCCACTCTCCCTGAGATTTCTCAATTTTTTAAATCCCGATAAAAGGTTTTTTTACTGGGAGTTTTTTCTCAGCCGAGCTAAGGGTGTAAGGGCAGAGGGATAGATAGATAGATAGATAGATAGATAGATAGATAGATAGATAGATAGATAGATAGATAGATAGATAGATAGATAGATAGATAGATAAGGGCAAAGGGTGTCATATTGTATGGAATGTAAAGCCCACTGAGGTAAATGTCTATTTGTGATATTGGGCTATACAAATAAAACTGATTTGATTTGACATATCCCCTGAACCTGAAACCTAACTAAACTAAACTGTACTTTGAACCAAAATATTCACACACTAGCTTATTATAACAACCCATGTCAGTGTGTGTGCAACGTCAAAAGGTCAATGACAAAGGGCATTAAGAAATACTCTATGAAAATAGCATTCTTTAAAATAAATAATCAAGTGTTAATACCCCCGCTTAGGCTCTGTAAATTGGTTCGTAAGCAAATGGAGCCTACCATAGCTAGCAACATGTTTACAGAGCCTAGGCTGTGTATTAATAATGGATTTTTTCAGCGCACACACAGTACAGACAGGTAGTGGATCATGAGGAGATATTCACTGATTTTGACAAAAAGTGATTTTGACAACAAGCGTTCTCCAGAATCACTGACTGCACCTTTAAGCACATATTCTTAACATTTAGGCTATTTGTTTTCTACATATATTTTCTATTATAATTTGGAGCAACTGTGTCGGACCGAATTTTCCCTCAATAATTTATTTCTGATTCTGCTGCACATGAATTCACAGGAGTAAATGCATTGCCTGGATCTTTTCGAGAGGCCCTGTGCTGTGTGTGTGTGTGTGTGTGTGTGTGTGTGTGTGTGTGTGTGTGTGTGTGTGTGTGTGCGTGGGCGGGCCTGGCTATGCTCACAAACCGCCGCAGCAGCATATCATACACAGACACAGACCTTCGCTCCAGTCACCGGTGCTTCGTCCTCTTCCTCGCCGTCTTCCAGCTCCTCTGAGGCGGCCTCTTGCTCCGTGCGGGCCCGCTTGGCTTGGCGGTGGTATCCATCTCTGTCTACGCTGGCCTCCATCACAAGCAAATGGTGGAGTGTGTGTATGTGTGTGTGTGTGTGTGTGTTCACGGATATTTGATTGTCGTTAAAACGGAGGAAGACGCGACGATGAGACTTGACTGCACTGCTGCACTGCGCTGCACCTCTCTCTCTCTCTCTCTCTCTCTCTCTCTCTCTCTCACTCTAGCTCTGTGTCTCTCTCTCTCTCTCTCTCTCTCTCACTCTAGCTCTGTCTCTCTCTCTCTTTCTATCGCTCCCTCTCTCTCTCTCTCTCTCTCTCTCTCTCTCTCTTCCTTTCCAAAGATAGCAAAGAACAAAAACACAGACGTCTCACTCCCGACTCAATTCAATGGGGATTTATTGGCATGGAAAACAAAAGCTAATACAGCCAAAGCAATGTAACAATGATGAAAATTAATAAATAAAATAAAACAAAATAAAATAAAATAAAATAAAATAAAATAAATAAAATAAAATAAAATAAAATAAAATAAAATAAAATAAAATAAAATAAATAAAATAAAATAAAATAAATTTGTCATAAGAAGTGAATACATTGTAGTATGAAGAACATTGAAAAAATATAAATTTCGTTTTACAAATATGTACATATATTTAAATGTACAATTCTAAACAAAGTACTACAGACAAAACAAACAAAGCATGGCCTATTGATCGATGTTTAGGGATATGTCTTCATACAAAATCAACTTCACCTGAAAAAGGCTTTAATTTTGAAGCCCACTTTTATTTTTTATTTTTTTTACTACAAAGTGACACATCACGGCAATAAACAATCTTTGTATGTCAGATTTCTCCCTCTGTCAAACACTCTCTCTCTCTCTCTCTCTCTCTCTCTCTCTCTCTCTCTCTCTCTCTCACACACACACACACACACACACACACACACACACACACACACACACACACACACACACACACACACACACACACACACACACACACACGCACACACGTGGAAATTAGAACTACATTTGCCATTCAATCTCCTCACAGGTAAAGTCCAGTGCTGGTAGTCAAGGCTTTAAAGAAGGTGAAGCTCCTCAGAAGATACACTATGGCACAAGGTCACTGAGACCTCACACTATGTAAAGGTCACAGTAACCTTTGACCTTTGACCTCCAGAATCTATTCAGTTCATCTTTGAGTCAGAGTGAGAGAGAGAGAGAGAGAGAGAGAGAGAGAGAGAGAGAGAGAGAGAGAGTGTGAGAGAGAGAGAGAGACATTAGTGCAAAGTTTGAAGAAAATCCATCAAAGTGTTCATGTATGTTCACACACACACACACACACACACACACACACACACACACACACACACACACACACACACACACACACACACACACACACACACACACACACACACGAGATATTGTGTTCAAAAGAAGGGCCTGGATAGATGGATGCAAGACAAAATATTTCTAAGATAGAGGGAGAAAGTGCATTGTCAGAGAGATACCACTAGGAGGCGACATCTTCCCATTGTATTGGCACTAGAGTTAATCTTGGTATTTTACCTGTTTTCAAATCAAATCAAACCAAACCGAATTCTCCATGGTATAAAGTTCCTTTCAAGATGACAGTTTTTCAGGAATATTTTTTTATTCTTAAAGGGACAGTGTGTAACATTTTAAGTAATTTATTAGCTAAAATCAATATCCTCATTCATAAATATGTCCTCATTGGTGTAAAATCACCTCTGCCAATAATCTGAATTATCCTCCTGAGCAGAGAATTACAAATATTAATATTACATTTTGTACATTGAGCAGGCAAGTCTTATGGAGGCATCCATGTTTTGGGAATGTCATCGGGTGCATTGTTTAGAATGTAGAATTGTTCTTGTCCTTGAAGGCCACTGTAGCTTCTGTTATTATTCAAAGGTGTGGGGTTACCCAGGGAGCGTTGCTTTCTAGAACTTTGTAGAACTTTCATGATGATGTCATATTACACACTGCACCTTTAAAGTTATTATTTGTTTTGTAAAAAAGGGAAAAAATATTTAAGGAAAAGCAGAGAATCCTATTTAAAAAAATAAATAAATGAACCTTTATTGATACAGGTAAATCTACGGTGGCGCTGAGCATTCACTAAATTAAAAAAAGTTTCACAGCTAATGTAGCCGTTAGCACACTCAGGATCTCGTAATCCCATTGAGACCGGAGACTCTTTTTCAAGGGAGACCTGTTCCCATTCCCACGTTACCATTCACACACACATTCATACACCGATAGCAGGCTTAGTTTACCATCAAGTAAAAATCACTTTTTGTCTAAATCAGTGAATATCTCCTCATGATCCACTACCTGTCTGTTCTATGTGTGCGCTGAAAAATAAATCCAGTGTTAATACACAGCCTAGGCTCTGTAAACTGGTATGTAAACAAAGGGGCTCACTGTAGCTATAGCAACATGCCAGTTTACAGAGCCTAGGCTGTGTATTAACACACAGTAAATGCAGATAATGGATCATGAGGAGATATTTACTGATTTTGACAACAAGCGTTCTCCAGAATCACTGACTGCACCTTTAAGCTCAATAAAAAGTTATACTTTCCACCAATGGTTAAAATGACCTCAACCTGTGCACTCGTAGTGTAGTGGGTAGACCCCCCCCCCCCCCCCCCCCCCCATAGAGTCTCAGTCCTCTACACAGCAGACCCGGGTTAGAATCCAGCCCGGGTCGTTCTCTGCATGTCATTCCCTCTCTGTCTGTCTGTCTGTCTGTCTGTCTGTCTGTCTGTCCTCTTCACAGCAGACCCGGGTTAGAATCTAGCCCGGGTCGTTCTCTGCATGTCATTCCCCTCTCTGTCTGTCTGTCTGTCTTCTGTCTGTCTGTCTGTCTGTCTTCTTCTGTCTGTCCTCTTCACAGCAGACCCGGGTTAGAATCCAGCCTGGGTCGTTCTCTGCATGTCATTCCCCTCTCTGTCTGTCTGTCTGTCTGTCTGTCTGTCTGTCTATCTGTCTGTCTGTCTGTCTGTCTGTCTGTCTGTCTGTCCTCTTCACAGCAGACCCGGGTTAGAATCCAGCCTGGGTCGTTCTCTGTCTCTCCAAACTGTCTATAAAGCATGGAAAATATATAAAAAATATATTATAAAATAAATGAAAAAAAATTGAAAAGGAGCTTAACCTTAAACCTCTTCTGATTGGTTGAATGAAGCTGTAGCACTCGTGTGATTGGTCGATGCTGAAGGCTCTGAACCAGGAACTGATGGATCCAGAAACCTTCCAGTCAGTTCCTGATGCAGTAACGTCAACATCAGGAAACTGTCTGTCTGTCTGTCCACCTGCACACACACACACACACACACACACACACACACACACACACACACACACACACACACACACACACACACACACACACACACACACACACAGAAAAACGTTAGTGGGGCTTTTAGTACGAGCTGGAAGTTAGTAGAGCTTTTAGTATGAGTAGGACGTTAGTATGAGTAGGACGTTAGTAGGGCTTTTAGTATGAGTAGGACGTTAGTAGGGCTTTTAGTATGAGTAGGACGTTAGTAGGGCTTTTAGTACGAGTAGGATGTTAGGGCTTTTAGTATGAGTAGGACGTTAGTATGAGTAGGACGTTAGTAGGACGTTAGTATGAGTAGGACGTTAGTAGGGCTTTTAGTATGAGTAGGACGTTAGTAGGGCTTTTAGTATGAGTAGGAAGTTAGTAGGGCTTTTACAACACAGCTGTGTGTGTGTGTGTGTGTGTGTGTGTGTGTGTGTGTGTGTGTGTGTGTGTGTGTCCGGTGGCGACGGTGCTGTGTTCAGGTGAACCTCAGTCGCCGCCGTGAGACGCTCAAAGCTCACAGTTGCCGCTGAGATTAAACTGGATCACGGCTGCTTCATGTTTTCAAAATAAAATGTTATTATAATCTATTTATACACACACACACACACACACACACACACACACACACACACACACACACACACACACACACACACACACACACACACACACACACACACACACACACACACACACACACACACACACACACAGAGTTGGTCAGAGCGACTGGCTCATCTCTGCTGGTTGTTGTGAGGAAACGTGTGACGTCACAGTTGCCTGCAGAGATTATCAAGTCGACCTGTGGAGCTGGAAACACACAGAGAGACAGACAGACAGACAGACAGACAGACAGACAGACAGACAGACAGACAGAGAGACAGACAGACAGACAGACAGACAGACAGAGAGACAGACAGACAGACAGACAGACAGACAGAGAGACAGACAAACAGACAGACAGACAGACAGACAGACAGACAGACAGACAGACAGACAGACAGACAGACAGAGAGAAAGACAGAGGGAGAGACAGACAGACAGACAGACAGACAGACAGACAGACAGACAGACAGACAGACAGAAGACAGACAGACAGACAGACAGAAAGACAGACAGACAGACAGACAGACAGACCGTGTGCGTCTGTCCGTCTGTCTCTCTGTGTGCGTCACACGCACAAACACACGCAGACAGACGCATCCACACACGTTGGTTGTGTTCGAAAAGCTCTACTAACATCCCACTCCTACTCATTTTCACGTCAATTTGAGTATGTTGTGGTTGTGTATGCGAGTTTGTGTAGGTGAGAAATGCCCGGATGAGTACTAACTTCCGGGAAGATTTTAGGCTCGTTCGACCTAACTTTCAGCTCGTCTGGAAAGTAGACGAGAGTAGCCGAGTGCAGTCGGGGGAGTGACGAAAATGTCTGACTGAAGCCGGACAGCTCCGAGTCGGAAGTAGCGTCCTTGTTGCGGATGCAGTTCGTTTTCTAGTTTTATTTTGAAGGCCTATTAGAAACATATTCGCAGGAGAGTCACACATGCTACAACCGATTAGAAGCAGAACACAACACAAAGACGAGTAAACACTTTAAAAGCGAGGGGCATTTTCAAAACAAGAAACGAGATATAAGCTAATATCCCCATTCCCCACACATCTTTATCTTTCTTGTTACTTTACTAGAACACCTACTTTTAAGTGATAAAGAATAATTTACAAGAATAATTTACAAATCCAAATAAAGGAGGTTTAGTATTTCTCCCTTCACATAACGAATATGATCGGCCTAAATAAAGATGGTCTAAGAAAAGATCCCTTATTATTATTGTAGAGATGGATATGATGAACTGTATTATGATGTGTAACAAACAAACTACTTGTTGTAGTTTTGGTCTGGCTTTGCGACACTACATGTAAAATACAATTCCCAGACCATTTAGATCACTTGAAATAAGCCTATGATTTAATCTTAATGGTATAAAAATCACTTCACCAAGATCTTATGTGACTCAAGTTTGTGTTCACTTTTAAATATATCTATACAGGAGAGTTACACATCCAAATTATTTCTATGTCAAGGGTTCAGAGGTTTAACTCTGATTAAGTACATTTCTGCTTAAATGCATATTGTGGCGGCCTAATGATTAAACATAAATTAAAATCAAAAAGAATGGATCGTAATTTAATTTTGAGCGGTGATGTCAGACTTTTGCCTAACCAATTGGGGAAACGCATCAAAGGCACGAGGTTTAAACTCCCAATTAGCGCTCAGCTCCGCCTGTCAGCAAGACGTTTCCCATCAGACATTTCGCTCCCGCAGCCCGTGGGGAGCAACTGCAGCGACTTGCTCCAGTGTCTGTGTCCGTCTTGATACCGCGGGACTTCAAAGTCTCAAGCAGCCGAGCCGCAGCCAGCCACGGGTGCAAGTGGGACAAAAAGTCTAACCATAATGCAGTGCGCTCAGCAAGACGAGCGTCATAATTGCGCAGGTCTTAGCAAGACGGCGACAGGTCGAACGAGCCTATTGTGTATGGATCGACAGGTTACTTTTCCTACTCGACCGCCCCACAATGCATTGCGTCTTTTCAAACAACATGGAAGTTTTTTTTAAAATTCTTCATTGCTTCTGTATACTTCAGTGTAAACGGTCCGACAAACCTCCCATACACAATGGATGGTTAAGTAGA
>CM049399.1:36910000-36915000 GCA_026929865.2 Hyperoplus lanceolatus | reverse complement strand
AACACTAACAATCTTGGCCGCATGAAGTAGGACATCCGGGTACTTCTAACCATCCTAAATCTGGCCACAGGAATCGGGACATACTAAATCTTTTTTCTACCATACTATATAGTAGAAAGTATGCGATTCGGAACGCAACCAAGGATTTAGGTAGACAAGACAGGAGAGACAACGACCCAACCCAGGTGAAACACATTAGGGAGGGAGCAGTAATCAAACAGGAGGGAAACTGGACAGGACATGGGGAAACACAAATGGTAAATGGACTCCACTTATAAAGCTCTTTTCCCTGGTTTTTCACAGACCCAAAGCGCTTTACATTGTTTTGTACACATTCACCCATTCACACACACATTCATACACTGATAGCAGCAGCAGCTACCACGCAGGGTGCAAGCTAACTATCAGGAGACATTTAGGGTTCAGTGTCTCTTTGCCCAGGGACACTTGGACATGTGGCGGGGAGACGGGGGATCAAACCACCGACCCTGTAACCCAGTGGACGACTCGAAAGGTCTATAAAACAATGACTGTTGCCAAGGAGAGCGTTTGATATGGCCACGCCCACAAAGCAGTAGCGGCGCCAGGATTTTGATTATGGGTGGGCCTTCAGAAAACTGGATGAGCCAGTTAAAATAAGACAAAAAAATAAAAATAAAACACAGCGTCATCATCGTCATCTCCGTTTCAGCACTTTTCTGCGGCGCTGAGGACAGCGACTAATACCTATGTGGCTCTTCCGTCGCTGTCCTCAGCTCAACTAACTTCATATCTCTCTTGAACGTTCAATGCACAAAAAGACTGTAACGGAATTATATCTTTGGAGGGTGAGGGTCTGTTTCTCTCTCCATTTATTCTTAATTCATTCTATTCTTATTCAGATCAGAAACACATATGAAATAACATGGAAAAAACTCAAAAACAGCAGGGAAACGGTCCCAAATGAATTTTGCTGTAGCTTATTTCTCCAGACGGGAATTTGGAGTACCACCTGCCAGAAAAACTCCTAGCTTTCCCTGATATGTGTGTGGCTGGGAAGGTACGGAGTTTGTGCTGGCTTGCGGGCTCATCTATTGATGACAGGTCTAGCGGAGGTTGCTGGGGAACGGCGTTTGTTCTATGCTGCTGAACCCTGTCTACTATAACACATAAAGCGCTATCATAAGTTAACTTACTGCCAATATTATTTTTCCCTCCAGAAAATGTACATACAGACAGCCAGACACTAACGTTAATGCAACCTGATATCAGAAATCCCACTGATGTCTGTGAGATCAGATTGCATTCACGTTAAGTTAGACTGTGAGGCTACTTGCCTTGCTGCCGGTGTGAGGGGGTGACTACGGGAGGTGATGGGGGGAGAGCTGCCGAACTGGATGGTAACTCATTTGAAGAGGCAGGAGTTTCCTCCTCTTGCTCCTCAGAGTGTTTCTTAGTAAATTTAAAAGAAAATAAACTGCTTTGCTTGGCCATTGTCATAGATTTTGTCATAAAGCATCGTAAAGCTTGCCAAATCGCTCTGCTTGTCCGGCGTCTCCCTCTTAGTTACCGTTGCTAACTCATGATTGGTCAGAGGCGGCTCTGAGGCGGGAGGCCGGGACTCAGCCTGGCGGCAGGCGCCACACGTAGGGTAGAAGCCGCTGATTGGCTGAGAAGCTTTCATTCAAAGCTTTCCTCGGGATGCTTATTGGATGAACAGCTAGGATGGGTGGGCCCAGCCTAAAATGGGTGGGCCTGGGCCCACCCGGGCCCATTGGTAGCGCCGCGGCTGCCACAAAGTACTGTCAAACGGTCCAGACAGGAGGACAGCATTTTTTTTTTTTTTTTTTTAAGATTTTTTTTTTGTCATTTTTATGCTTTATTGATAGTGTAGAGACAGAGGTGAAATGGGGCAGAGAGGGGAGTGACATGCAGAGAACGACCGCGGGCTGGAATCGAACACGGGTCCGCTGCTGGCCGAGGCCCATGGGGGGGACGCCCTACCAACTGAGCTAAGGGCGCCCCTTAGATAGAATTTTTTAACCACTTTTTCCTATATTTATGAACATTATTTTTCAGATCCGATTTTTGTAAAAGATTATTGACACACCCAACTTTGATATTATATACTGATTTTTAATTTGACTATATTTACCAGGTTTACAGAGGGTTCAAAAGTGAAGGGCTATAATCATAAGAGCATTATAACACAGGAAATAATATGAATGAAAAAAACAGAGCAGCTGGTCCTTGTTTATAATCTGTAAAAGAAGAAAAGTCAAGATCACAGAGGACAGACTGAGTTGCTTCCAGCGGCTTGACACACACACACACACACACACACACACACACACACACACACACACACACACACACACACACACACACACACACACACACACACACACACACACACACACACACACACACACACACACACACACACACACACACACACACACACACACACGTTTTCCTCTTCCGGCCGTTTGGAAGGTCACTCTGAGCACGTGTCATATATTCTGTACATGTCCTTAAATATGTACAGCCAGCCCTGACACACACACACACACACACACACACACACACACACACACACACACACACACACACACACACACACACACACACACACACACACACCCACCCACCCACACACACACACACACACACACACACACACACACACACACACACACACACACACACACACACACACACACACACACACACACACACACACGTCCTCAAACAGCCAGCCCTGGGACAAGCAGCTTTCATAATAAAATGGATGGATGATGCATCAAGACACGATATCACGAAAAACTCAAAACTATGTATTGAAAATGTAAAGGCCCAAAATATCTGTCTGAAGATTTTCAAATAACATAATAAGTGAGAACTGCACAGTCGCTGGGTGTCCATTCAGGTTCGCAATATTCGCATCAGATCGCATCAGAAAAGTTAAACCTGCAGTGTGTAGAATTTTGGGTTTTATTTCCTAGCAGATTTTGTAGAAATTAATTATAATATCCACAAGTACATTTAATTTAGTGCATAATGGCTGAAAAAAATGTTTTGTCTCATATATGTCCATATTTCTGCATATCTTGGACCAAGGCCTAGTGCCGCCATCTTGAAAGTGTCATAGTTGGAATGTCATCAGATGCATTGTTTAAAATTTAGAATTGTTCTTGTCCTTGAAGGCCACTGTAGCTTCTGTTATTATTCTAAAGGGGTGGGGTTACCCAGGGAGCGTTGCATTCTAGAACTGTGTAGAACTTTCTTGATGATGTCATGTTACACACTGCACCTTTAAACTTTAGTATATTCTCGGTTAATAATTACACATAAAGAAAGACTTTCAATACTTTTTTAAGTTTTAATGTTGATGATAACGGCTTACACCTCATGGAAAATGAAAAATTCAGCATCGCACATTTTTTGAACATTACATAAGACCAAAAGGAAGATTTCTAATACAGAAATGAACTGCATATATGCGGCTGCCTGGCAGGGATGAAATCAGTCTGTGGCACTGCTGAGGTGTTATGGAAGCCCAGGTTGCTTTGATCAAATTAACTTTTCCATGATATTCAAAAAACATATAGGAGGACCGTTAGGCTACAGCAATACTGTTGGTGTGGTTTTAAGTAGCTGCACAACAAAGCTAAATTGCTTATTGCTATACATTGCTTAAAGGTTCTACGAGGAACTTTTGAATATTTCTGAAACAGCCTAATTTTTCCTCTGATAATCATAAATGACATGTCACAGCAAACAAAACCATCAGTGCAAAGAATGCTATTCTTATATTGTTTTTCTTAATGCCTTTGTCATATACGCTCACCCAGGAACAACAGCTGGCGTGGTAAAAACAACTACCGCTTATGTCCAAAGGGGGTCGCTAGAATTTACACAAACTGAAAGTTCCTCTGAGCACCTTTAAAGGTAAGATTAACAATACAGGTACATTTCTTTAAACATTAGGGAGGTATTTGAGGATGAAATAGTCCAATATGGAGTCAAATAGTCCAATAAGTCAAAGAGATGTAACAGGTGGATTCCACAATAATCTTTACAGGTGTACATATGGGTTCTGAGCCTTCATTTAAAGGCAGAAATGTAGAGGGAATCACATTTGTCAGGTGGCAGTTGGTTCTACAAGGGCGGAGCAGCTACTGCGAAGTAAATTTCTGAGAGTTGTGCCAGTGGCATGGCTGTATACGCTGGTCACCAAAAGAAAGTGATTGTCTACAGTAGCTCAGAAGAGACTGACATCTCCATTCCACTTAACGACACCACTGATGAGAGTTCAGATGGCCAGAAAGATGATGATGGTGACTTTGTCATTGTGAGCTTTGCAGGTAAAACCATTAGATCTGCTAGGCCTTGTTTAAGAAAATTGTCCTTCAATCTTTGTAAAATATTTACTTTATTTACTTTACATAAACATTAAATAAGTGATTGTCTAATGGATTTGTCTTGCATTACAGTTCATGAGATATATATCAATGGCACAATTTACCCCATGGTATTCTCTCTTGTGGCACAACTTAGGGGGCAAGTTCTCCCACAAGACAACTTTTTTTCCGAAAGCTCTATTTTTTAAACTGTTTGTTTCAGATCCAAAGTTATTGTTGCTAGGGATGCACCAACTCCAGAAATATCCACACATATTTTAGTTGGAGACATTACTGTCAAGGCCTCACTTAAAAGTCACTTTGAGTAAAAAGTGGCACAATTCGCCCCACTCTCCCCTATAGTGAACTTGACTATGCAGATACGTCAAAAATACCTTTTTTAAAATATGTAGGGACCAACATCACCATCAAACTGGTAAAACCATTAAAGAAAATACAACACCCTTTACACAAAAGGCAAAATAGACGTGTGGAAAAGTCAAATTATTCAATATTCACTCCTCTCAAAACCAAGGAAAGTTTATGCAAAACTTTAGGAAATAACAAGTACTGAATCTGGCACATTTTGACCAACTGGAACCTGTTATCAACCTTTCA
>CM049399.1:36897500-36902500 GCA_026929865.2 Hyperoplus lanceolatus | reverse complement strand
TTTCTTAATGCCTTTGTCATGGGTATACGCTCACCCAGGAACTACAGCTGGCGTGGTAAAAACACTACTGCTTTAGTCCAAAGGGGGGCGCTAGAATTAACACATTGTGAACCATTTACAATTCACAAATCTTCGCACGTATTTGCAGATTCTGAAAGACATCTGTCGCAAAACATTTGACGTTTTCTAGCAGTTCTATACCAGCCTTCTGTTGCTGATATCAACACATTACAATAAGGCTGCTTTAATTAACGGTTTAATGCAATTTTAATGCAATGTTGATGCTCATTAAGCATAAACGTACTGTTAATGCTAAGTTATTAGCGGTTAGTTAATGTTTGGTAAAGCATTTAGTCAGCATAATGGTTCATTAATGCTTAGTGTACACTTAGTAAGCATTAAAAAGCCACCAATAACCTTTAGTTAATGTTTCGTAAAAGATTACTAAACATTAACTTAGCATTGACTAACATTTAAATGAATGTAGCCTTATTGTAAAGTGTTACCCTGATATTTCATATTTCAAAGGACCGGGATATTTTTGCCTCCACAGAGAGATGAATGAGAGTTTTCACTGGGACATTAAAGTGCTGCGTCTCTATTGCTTCAGTGTGGAAACACTTTAAAGCTGCTACGAGGAACTTTCAGTTTGTGTTAATTCTAGCGCCCCCCTTTGGACAAAAGCAGTAGTGTTTTTACCACGCCAGCTGTTGTTCCTGGGTGAACGTACCCTGGACAAAGAAAAACTATTTAAAAATAGCATTCTTTGCACTGATGGTCTTGTTTGGTGTAATTTATGATCATCAGAGGAAAATTTAGACTGTTTCGGAAATATTTGAAAGTTCCTCGTAGCTACTTTAGAGCAAAGGTCTCTTACCATACAGCTGTTTGTCTAGCAAGAAATCACACAGAGAGGATTAATTAACACACAGCCACAAGACATGTTTCCAAATTGAAGGTGCTACGAGGAACTTTAAAATATTTCTAAAACAGTCCTCCAGTTTCCTCTGATGATCATAAATTACATGTAACAGCAATCGAGACCATCAGTGCAAAGAATGCTATTTTTATATAGTTTTTCCTAATGCCTTTGTCATGGGTATGCGCTCACCCAGGAACAACAGCTGGTGTGGTAAAAACACTACCGCTTTTGTCCAAAAGGGGGTGCTAGAATAAACACAAACTGGAAGTTCCTCGGAGCACCTTTTAAACATTTAGAAATTAGACAGATTGAGTGAGTTTACATACCTGTTTTGACAAATCCACCTAAAAGGAAATAAATAATAATAATCAGTCAAAATTTGCACCAATACATTTTTTTAAAGTTTGTATTTGATTTGATTGTGTTGTGTTCTATTTATTATTTATTTTTATTTATTTTTTAATTCAATTTCTAATGTCTAATCTTGATGTATTTCTTGCCCCTGTCAAGCACTTTGAACGGCCTTGTGTCTGAATTGTGCTGTAGAAATAAACCTGCCTTGATTTGATTTGATTTGATTTATTTCAGACATACAAAACAAAATGAAAAGCATGGAAATACAATAAACAAATTATGTTTTCACAAAAAAAAGAAGAAAACAAATTTATCTGTATTTCTGAGATATGCCTGAAAAGGAGCAGGAAGAAGTTATGCTTGCCTATGGTGGTTGTATATTGTTTGTAAGTGAATTAAACTAGACTAAACTAAATATATTCAGCTCTGGGGAAAAAATGAAGAGACCACTCCAAATATTCAGTGTCTCTCGTTTGACTATGTAAAGGCATATGTTTGAGTAGAATGAACATTTTGGTTTTATTCTACAAAACTACTGACAACATTTCTACCAAATTCCAATAAATGTTTTGTCATTTAGAACATTTTCAATAAGTAATGTAGAGATGAAAATTTAAGAAAAATCCAGACTGGTCTCTTTATTTTTTTCCAGAGCTGAATAAGGTTGAAAGAGAAAGGACATAAATGCAAAGATTGGAGCTGAGCCGCTTACCGACTTCCTGAAGCAAGACAGCTGACGAGAGAGAGAGAGAGAAGCAGGAAAATCAATAAAGAGATTTGACAATAAGTTTTGTTTCCGGGTGTAATGACACAATGTGAGTCCCTATGCAATGTGCAGAACAGGCAGCCATCTTTAACTAGCAAGCTACGGCTACACCACTTGGACAAAACACATTACGATGCATGAAAAAGGAAGGGGTAAAAAAAAAAAAAAACCCTGCGTTCCAATACCCATATTTTTATTTAGTATGCCAGAAAAAGATTTAGGACGTGACCAAATACATGCATGTCAATTGTAGTATGCTGAAAACACATGAATGCCCCACTAACTCCAATAGCATTTTGGTCTTTATTCTTGACATTTTTCGACATAATGAAAAAGAAAATCTTCCTTATCCGATTTTTTTTTCTCTCCTGTCTGTGGCCTTAAAACTCTTCTGTACTTTAGTATGTAGTGTAGTAGAAAGACTAAAACTCTTCTGTACTTTAGTATGTAGTGTAGTAAAAAGACTAAAACTCTCCTGTACTTTAGTATGTAGTGTAGTAAAAAGACTAAAACTCTTCTGTACTTTAGTATGTAGTGTAGTAAAAAGACTAAAACTCTCCTGTACTTTAGTATGTAGTGTAGTAAAAAGACTAAAACTCTTCTGTACTTTAGTATGTAGTGTAGTAAAAAGACTAAAACTCTCCTGTACTTTAGTATGTAGTGTAGTAAAAAGACTAAAACTCTTCTGTACTTTAGTATGTAGTGTAGTAAAAAGACTAAAACTCTTCTGTACTTCAGTATGTAGTGTAGTAAAAAGACTAAAACTCTTCTGTACTTTAGTATGTAGTGTAGTAAAAAGACTAAAACTCTTCTGTACTTTAGTATGTAGTGTGGTAAAAAGACTAAAACTCTTCTGTACTTTAGTATGTAGTGTAGTAAAAAGACTAAAACTCTTCTGTACTTTAGTATGTAGTGTAGTAAAAAGACTAAAACTCTTCTGTACTTTAGTATGTAGTGTAGTAAAAAGACTAAAACTCTTCTGTACTTCAGTATGTAGTGTAGTAAAAAGACTAAAACTCTTCTGTACTTCAGTATGTAGTGTAGTAAAAAGACTAAAACTCTTCTGTACTTTAGTATGTAGTGTAGTAAAAAGACTAAAACTCTTCTGTACTTTAGTATGTAGTGTAGGAAAAAGACTAAAACTCTTCTGTACTTTAGTATGTAGTGTAGGAAAAAGACTAAAACTCTTCTGTACTTTAGTATGTAGTGTAGTAAAAAGACTAAAACTCTTCTGTACTTTAGTATGTAGTGTAGTAAAAAGACTAAAACTATTCTGTACTTCAGTATGTAGTGTAGTAAAAAGACTAAAACTATTCTGTACTTTAGTATGTAGTGTAGTAAAAAGACTAAAACTCTTCTGTACTTTAGTATGTAGTGTAGTAAAAAGACTAAAACTCTTCTGTACTTTAGTATGTAGTGTAGTAAAAAGACTAAAACTCTTCTGTACTTTAGTATGTAGTGTAGTAAAAAGACTAAAACTCTTCTGTACTTTAGTATGTAGTGCAGTAAAAAGACTAAAACTATTCTGTACTTCAGTATGTAGTGTAGTAAAAAGACTAAAACTATTCTGTACTTTAGTATGTAGTGTAGTAAAAAGACTAAAACTCTTCTGTACTTTAGTATGTAGTGTAGTGGAAAGAAAAAGCATGCAATTCTGAACCAAAAAATGTAATTAGCTCAGTTGGTAGGGCGTCCCCCCCCCCATGGGCCTCGGCCAGCAGCGGACCCGGGTTGGATTCCAGCCCGCGGTCGTTCTCTGCATGTCACTCCCCTCTCTGCCCCATTTCAACTCTGTCTCTACACTATCAATAAAGCATAAAAATGCCAAAAAAATATCTTAAAAAAAAAAAAAAAGAAAGATGGCTGACCCTTCTACACATGCTTGACTCACATGATGTCTTGACACCAAGAAATTAATTTGTAACTGAAAATGAACAAAGACTTCTCGTCACCATCAAATCAAAACTAAGTTATCGGGACAATCACATGTTGGACTGTGAGATATCATGCTGCGTGCCATTTAAATTGGGAAGTGTAACCCTGTGTTCCAGTCCCCATCCCTCCCTGCTATCTAGTCTGGTAGAAACAGATTTAGTTTGTCCCAATACATGATGTCAGATGCAGCATGCTGAAAAATACCCAGATGTCCTACTACATCCGGTGGTGATTTTATTTCTGTTGAAACCAGCAGCTTTATGGAGGTTCTGACCCACAATCTATCTATCTATCTATCTATCTATCTATCTATCTATCTATCTATCTATCTATCTATCTATCTATCTATCTATCTATCTATCTATCTATCTATCCATCTATCTATCCATCTATCCATCCATCCATCCATCCATCCATCCATCCATCCATCCATCCATCCATCCATCCATCTATCCATCCATCCATTTAAATTCAGACCATAGACTTCCAATGGAAAGGGAACGCAGCATAAATCCCGTTGTCATGATTAGTGTTAAATGTTGAGCACACAGACACAGGCAGGTTCAACAGGACAGGGGTTAACAGACACAAGTTAATCTCGCTCAATCTTTTCTAACCTAACCTTTATTTCTACAGGTAAATCCCATTGAGACCGGAGACTCTTTTACAAGGGAGACCTGTTTTCCTTTCCCACGTTACCATTCACACACACAAACATTCATACACCGATAGCAGGCTAACTATCGACATTCACACGAGGCAAGGTGGGTGAAGTATCTTGCCCAAGGACACAACAACCATGACAAAGGTGGCAGAGCGGGGATCGAACCTCCAACCCTTTGATCATCAGCCAACCCGCTCTACCAACTGAGCCACAGTCGTCCTAAATCTGTTTAGACCCGTTATTTATCTGTCCTAAAGTCTGTCCCAAGCGTTTAAAAACACTAGCCTGTTCCCACCAGACCATCGTACTTCATTTCATTTCTACAGAAGGTCTGGAATCGCTCAATTAAAACAATTGAA
>CM049399.1:36885000-36887500 GCA_026929865.2 Hyperoplus lanceolatus | reverse complement strand
TGTGTGTGTGTGTGTGTGTCTGTGTGTGTGTGTGTGTGTGTGTGTGTGTGTGTGTGTAGATGTGCTGAAATAGAATCTAGTGTTAATAGACAGCCTAGGCTCTGTAAACAGGCCTGTGTCTATAGCTACAGCGAGCCCCTTTGGTTTACGTACCAGTTTACAGAGCCTAGGCTGTGTATTAACCCTGGATTTTTTTTCCATCTCACACACACAGTACAGGCAGGTAGCGAATCATGAGGAGATATTCACACAGTACAGACAGGTAGTGGATCATGAGGAGACAGACAGGTAGCAGACAGACAGGTAGTGGATCATGAGGAGACAGACAGGTAGCAGACAGACAGGTAGTGGATCATGAGGAGACAGACAGGTAGCAGACAGACAGGTAGCAGACAGACAGGTAGTGGATCATGAGGAGACAGACAGGTAGCAGACAGACAGGTAGCAGACAGACAGGTAGTGGATCATGAGGAGATATTCACTGATTTAGAAGTGAAGCATTCTCCAGAATCACTGACTCCACCTTAATTAACTACATATTTGTGAGAATCTTTCTACTTACACAAAGTGTGTGTTTTGTGTGTGTGTGTGTGTGTGTGTGTGTGTGTGTGTCTCTGTCTGTCTGTGTGTCTGTCTCTGCCTGTCTGTCTGTGTCTCTGTCTGTCTGTCTGTCTGTCTGTCTGAGTGTCTGTCTGTCTGTCTGTGTCTCTGTCTGTCTGTCTGAGTGTCTGTCTGTGTCTCTGTCTGTCTGTCTGAGTGTCTGTCTGTCTGTCTGTCTGTCTGTCTGTGTCTGTCTGTCTGTGTGTCTGTGTGTGTTTGAATATTTTCTACTTACACAATCTCGTCGTTCTCGAACTCCAGTGCTCCGTGTGTGTCTTCAAAGTCCTCCCCGCCTCCTTTCGCCGTCCCCTCGTTGGTTTTATACGGGACGGTAACCACTCCGCGAGCGCCGGACGTCCGCACGACCCTCACCTCCATCATCCCGACACTCTCGCTCACTGTCACGACCGGCTCCTCGAAGGTAAATATCCCAGCATGGTCATCGTCGAATATGGTTACCGTGGCGGTGCAAGGCAGACCCAATCCTGCGGGGGCGTCCACGTGGTTTGTTGTATCGTAATCATCGGAGCCCACACCGTCCGCTATCACCTTCACGTTGCTCAGATGCACCAAGAAATGCTCGTCCTCCTCGAAGATATCATCGTCGATTATCTCGATCCGGATTTCCTTTTCGGTCTCGCCCGGTTCGAACAGGATGGTGCCCTGGGTGAACCGGTAGTCCGAGCCTGCGTTCGCTGTCCCGTCTTCCGTGTGATAAGCCACAGACACGGTGCTGGTTAAGTCGCCGCCTTTACGCACGATATTCAACGCCACACTGCCGCAGTTCTCGAGACACTGGTAGGTTCCCGGGTCGAAGAAAACCTTTGAGGAGAAGTCGTTCGGCGAGACTTCGGAGCAGATGTCGTGCATGGCGGAGGAGGCTCTTTTCGCTTGATCGGCCGCATGTTTCTTCAGCACGTTTCCCGCGCCCGTCATGATTCTAGTCGCCTGGCAACGGTAGAACGCCCGGCTCTTCTGCTGCTGCGTCAAAACCTGGTAGTTTGCGAGTTCCATCAGCTGTTCCATGTCCTTCTCGGGATGCTTCTGCTTGAGCTCCTTCAGGATCCTGGCCACTTCTTTGCGAGCTTCCTCCTCGTCCAACTCTTTAAAGTCCGTCTCCTCTGCTTGGCGGGAATTGAGAATGTTTCCGTCCATCTCGATGTCCAGCTTCGAGGGCAGCTCCGGTTCTCCCTCGGTTTCGATGATCATGCCTTTCCTCTTGCCCGCTCTGTAGCGTTTGTACATGTACTTGTAGAAGAGAAGTCGGCGGTCGGCCACGTAAGCGAAGCCCACGCAAATGGGGAAGAAAAGTAGCGTTACGAGCCCCTCCCATATTTCAACCTCACCTGGCGAAAACACGGCTAGGATCAGATACAACCAGGTGTACGCGAACACGCTCCAGGTAGCCGTGACGAAAAACACTCGCAGATGCTTCACTTTTCTCGTTTGTCCGTCGGGAATCACGGACACGCAAAGACCGATGATGACGAACATGTTGAACGCGGCGCTTCCCACGATGGTGTTGGGCCCGAGCTCACCGGCGTCAAAATTGTGGCCGCAGACTTCCACGACCGATAGCAGGATTTCGGGAGCGGAGGAACCCAGGGCCATCAAGGTCAGATTGGACACCGTTTCGTTCCACACGCGCACGGTGGTGGTTACCTTCTCCCCGTTTGGTTTCTTGATCGTTATCTGTCTCTCTTGGGACGTTATGACTTCGATCGAAGCCATGAAGCGATCTGCGATGATGGAAACACCCAGGAACATGTAGAACAAGCCCACAAAGTAGACGGTGGCGCGGGCGATGCGGTCGGTGAAAGGCGGGTTTTCCGGAAGCCATATCGGCAGGATCACGCCTTCCACGCATTCGCTAGCGCCTCCGCATTTGGTTTTTGTGTGG
>CM049399.1:36860000-36862500 GCA_026929865.2 Hyperoplus lanceolatus | reverse complement strand
GTTATTATTAAAACATCTGTCTATCTGTCTATCTGTCTATCTATCTATCTATCTATCTATCTATCTATCTATCTATCTATCTATCTATCTATCTATCTATCTATCTATCTATCTATCTATCTATCTATCTATCTATCTATCTATCTATCTATCGTGTATTAGTGTTAGAAGGGTTAGGTGTTTGAGAAGTTGGGTTATTGTTTTGTCCCTGCCGTACACCATTGTTTTGTTCTGTTATGATCTGAATGTTTTGTACTCCATACCATGGTAATATAGCCTGTTCCCACCAGACCATCGTACTTCATTTAGCCTGTTCCCACCAGACCATCGTACTTCATTTAGCCTGGTCCTACCAGACCATCGTACTTCATTTAGCCTGTTCCCACCAGACTATCGTACTTCATTTAGCCTGGTCCTACCAGACCATCGTACTTCATTTAGCCTGTTCCCACCAGACCATCGTACTTCATTTAGCCTGGTCCTACCAGACCATCGTACTTCATTTAGCCTGTTCCCACCAACCATCGTACTTCATTTAGCCTGTTCCCACCAGACTATCGTACTTCATTTAGCCTGGTCCTACCAGACCATCGTACTTCATTTAGCCTGTTCCCACCAGACCATCGTACTTCATTTAGCCTGGTCCTACCAGACCATCGTACTTCATTTAGCCTGTTCCCACCAGACCATCGTACTTCATTTAGCCTGTTCCCACCAGACCATCGTACTTCATTTAGCCTGGTCCTACCAGACCATCGTACTTCATTTAGCCTGTTCCCACCAGACCATCGTACTTCATTTAGCCTGGTCCTACCAGACCATCATACATTTCATTTCTACAGAAGGTCTGGAATTGCTCAATTGACAAACGTTATCTCACTTGAAGGCGGGTGTCTGTTGAAGTTTAAAACTATTGGATCTGCCCAGTGCCACTCTGGATCTGCCAACCAATCAGCATAACGTTTGGTCGTGACGTTTGTCATGCGCCGGCTTCTGACTACAACTGAAACTGGCGCACGACCTCAACGTCATTGTTCTGAGCCACTCCCTCTGTTCGCTGATTGGACCGGCAGAAATCTGGCTGGATAGAACCCACTAATATACCGCAGACCCAGACTGACTACTGAAGGGAAATCATTGTATTGTATGTAGGCAGGCTAATGGAGCGGTAAATAAATGAAATTAAAATGAAATTAAATAATCATGTGAATTTTGCAGTTGAGACAAACCTCGTCGCTGACTTTGAATCTCCTCAGCAGAGCCACAAACTTCTGCTTGAAGTTCCGCTGCATAACGACAGAAAAAACAGAACGGTATCTCCATCAGATCCATACTGCAACTCAAAAAGGTTCATTTAGTCTAACTTGATAAATTGACTTGTATGTTCATGTCAACAGACTAGTATTCATTTGTTTGTACCTTGACATGTTTGGACTACTTCCTGCAGTCTTCTTCAGAAGCGTCAGCTGTTGCTGTGACGCGCGTTGTGTCAGCTGATGTTATTGGGGCGGCAGTGGCGAAGTGGGTAGGGAGTTCGCCTCTGGTGTGCAGGGTCGGATGTTCGATCCCCCGTCTCCCCGCCACATGTCGAAGTGTCCCTGGGCAAGACACTGAACCCCGAATTGCTCCCGATAGTTAGCTTAGTTAGCTTAGCACCCTAGTGCTAAGCCTACCCTGCGTGGTAGCTGCTGCTATCGGTGTGTGACTGGGTGAATGTGTACAAAAAACAATGTAAAGCGCTTTGAGTCTGTGATAAACGAAGATATGGGTTTTTTTTTTTCCTTCCCCCCCCAAAATTTTTTAAAAATTTTTGGGTTTCCGAAGATATTTTAGCGCTATACAAGTCCATTGACCATAGGATGCTAGGGAAGGGACGGACAGCAGAGGACCAGCCGTCCTGCCTCTTCTGGCGGGACGGCTGGTCCTCTGCTGTCCGTCTCTCTCTGTGTCCCGTCCGGCTGGTTGTCTATAACATCAGCTGACACAACGCGCGTCACAGCAACAGCTGACGCTTCTGAAGAAGACTGCAGGAAGTAGTCGAAACATGTCAAGGTACAAACAAATGAAGACTAGTCTGTTGACATGAACATACAAGTTGAGATTCATACTGTGAGGGCACGGAATATTTCGGCTCTGTGAGAATGGTGACTGCAATCAGGTGTGTGTGGCACTGATTGGCTAATTGAGCCCAGGTGTGAGGAGGGTATATATGCCCTGAGACCCCCAGTGCTCTGTGCTGCTCATTGTCTCACCCTCAGAGGGAGTGAGAGGTTGTCTCTGAGTTCAGAGTTCGAGCTAGTGATGGTGAGATGAAGCCCCGTGAATGTGTCGAATCTTTCTGGCCAAATGCTTCACCAAAAAGCCTGATCACCAAAGCCCCATTTAACAGCTCATTTAGGAATACTGACATCTGCTGGTATGTTACGGTAGTGGCTCTCTTATTTCACGTAGCGAGCATAGATAGTATATAAAGTGAGGCAGTCGCATGATTTCAGGAAAC
>CM049399.1:36845000-36850000 GCA_026929865.2 Hyperoplus lanceolatus | reverse complement strand
ATCGTCCTCACAGAGTTTGCTAGTACAATGTTGTTTGCACGTCTTGTGTGATGCTATTTTATAAGAAGAATATACTGCTACTATGCGCACTTCATAATTAATGTCTCCTTGGTTGAAATGCATAACCAAATCTGTCACTGTTTTAACTTTGTTTTAAATGGTGCTATAGAATTAACTGTTATTATTAAATTATTATTAATAGTGAAGGAATTTCAACAAATAAAATGTATTTCCGGTGATATTTAGTGTGTGTGAATTGAATTTGCGAGTTTATAATTAGATTAGTAGCGGCGTCGTCAGTGTGATATTCCATTAATTCTGTCACTGTATTTATTCCTGTGGCCACTAGGCGTCTCTGTTGCCTCACGTTTTGTTGTCTATTGGAAGAGAATATGCCTGTTCTACTAAATCAATGTTATTGTTAAGTCTAAAGTAATATTACTTTTAATCCAATGATGATCTGACTCGGTTTTCTGGTGACAGTTATGTCTGCTGGACGCTGTTGTCTTGGAGAGGCTCAAATAGTCAGGTAAGTGTGTGTGTGTGTGTGTGTGGGTGTGGGTGTGTGTGTGCGTGTGTGTGTGCTTCATAGTAAATAGCATGCACTCAGGCCCCATCGCGACTACCCTACAATCAAGTATAGGCCTGTATCCACAGAAAATAAAATAAAATAATTTGCTTCCATCAGTGTCCATGATGTTGAACTTGTTCGGCTAAAACAAATCAACCACTTTGGACAAAAACAAGGACAAAATATTGGGGACGGATCAACTAAAACCATCAAAATAGTCTGTGATAGAAAAGTATTAGAATCTCAGTGGGTCTTACCAGAGCGTGATGGAGAAACTCTATCAGGTGAAGAAATGGTAAATGGACTCCACTTATAAAACTCTTTTCCCTGGTTTTTCACAGACCCAAAGCGCTTTACATTGTTTTGTACACATTCACCCAATCACACACACATTCATACACCGATAGCAGCAGCAGCTACCACGCAGGGTGCAAGCTAACTATCAGGAGACATTTAGGGTTCAGTGTCTCTTTGCCCAGGGACACTTGGACATGTGGCTGGGAGACGGGGGATTGAACCACCGACCTTGTAACCCAGTGGACGACCGCCCTACACACTTCACCACAGCTGCAGAGAGTTCTGCCTTTTCAGTAGATCAACAGATCGACCTGGTTTTATTCAGCGAGCTCAGCAACAGAACAACGTATTCTAACAAGAGTCAATGATTCAAAAGAGTACATACAAAAAAACAAAGAAAGTCAAAGGACTAAAACCCCTCCATGGTCCACAGAGCCCAACATCTGGAGGAACCTAATTTACCATCACATCGTTTTTAAGATACAATATCAAACTATAAGGTTATTTATAAGGTAATAAAATGAAATAAAAGCAATTAATTGGTTATATGTCATATCATAAAAACATCTACTAAATTTTATTCTGCAAGTTTAGCAAAAAACTCATATTCCCTTAAAAGAAATCAAGGTCCAAAGAGCCCGGAGCTAAGCCAAGACCAAGGCCGATTTAACATCTCATTATTATAAAAAAAACATTATTTCTACAGTGGTGTGTGTGTGTCTGTCTGTCTGTCTGTGTCTGTCTGTCTGTCTGTGTGTGGGTGTGTGTGTCTGTGTACAATCTCCGTTTGGAGGGGAATGCAATTATTAGGCTTAATGTTAATGTAATGAGTAAATTGGTGCGAAGCTATTCAAATACAAAATATAATGTAAAATATCAACATTTAAGGTAATATATAAGGTAGCAATATGAAAAACAAGCAATTCATTGGTTATATGTCATTTAAAGCATAAACATTTCTTCTTCTTTCTCCCTCCTGCAGACAAACTGTGATTAACATCTATAACCACAGGATCTATTTATAGCTAGGAGGAGGTTGTGTATCCTGTTGTAAGCACACAGGCCACTCATAACGTGTGTGTGTGTGTGTGTGTGTGTGTGTGTGTGTGTGTGTGTGTGTGTGTGTGTGTGTGTGTGTGTGTCATATCTATCTTCCACAACATACAACTTTAAAGTACATAATATTATTGTAATTTTCACATATTTAATAACTAATTAATAATAACTAATTTGTGACTGTCTTTTTTTTTTGGCTGAAACCTTAATGGGAGATTTTTCTTAGCCCCTAGTTTGGAGTGTGTGTGTGTGTGTGTGTGTGTGTGTGTGTGTGTGTGTGTGTGTGTGTGTGTGTGTGTGTGTGGGCGCTGCCGTGTGTTTATGTGTCATATCTATCTTCCACAACATGCAACTTTAAAGTACATAGTAAAGGCATGTTTTGATTAATTTGTTCAAACATTAGAATATTAAAAGTTACATGAATTATATGAACCACTCTAAAAACATACATAAGCATCCGGGATAAATGCTAAGATAAAAAAATACTGAATAGGTAATTAAGGCATATACACATTTTAAAGAGAGACACTGCAGGGAAAAATATATATTTTTAAGCACTGGTTGATTTTGAAATTCACTTTGAGCTAGTGCCAAAGCCATAACAGGTCCAACAAGTTAATTTAGATGTTTAATTGAATAAACCTGTCTGTTTGCTTCTGTATATTTCTCCTATACAACCATCTTATCGGCCAATATCTTAACATTATTTTTTATCAATACTCTGGACCAAATATCTCAACTTCTAAAGCACTTACATCAACTAAACTTTCCATAATCATTCTTAGCACTATTCTGAAGGATTCTACAGAAGGATTTGTTCATATGTTGTTCACTGTCTGAATTATAAGACATTTTCTCATGAGGCCTGTACCTACATAGTATTTATTTTCATTTATAAAATTAACATAGTTAACTCTGTTCAGTTAAAACTTTGACAAATAAAATGTTGTAAAGTTTAAATAAAGATCTTAACTCTGGCTTATCCAACATCTAGATTTTTGATTTCTAAAGAGATGCAAATTTACACATAATTAATTAAATATTGCAAAATTTGCATTTTAATTTGAACTTTTCAGAAACATTTGTTATACAGAACAGAATTGTTTTAATGTCAATAATCAACTGGCAAAGTTTCAGTATGATTTCTATAAATGAAAAATGTTTCCTGATTCACCTGCAGTGTCTCAACTCAAGCCTAAAAACTATTTCCTTTTGCTGATCATTCTCTATTGTGTTTTCAGTCGTAGTTTAGAGGGAATATCTGGGTAACATATCCTCGCTCTGAGCTGATGAACGGTTATGAATTCATGGGGATGTGAGTGGAGCTGTTTGTGGTTCCTCCTCTGCTGCCTCTTCATCCAGCCTCTGCTCCACCAACTCCCCAGGTTATAATAATCCATCTCTATGTTCTCCTGTGGAGCTGGCTGCTGCCCCCTGGAGGCCTGCAGAGACATGGCAGCACACAGATACGAGAATTACTAGTACTCAAATAACTGTGACTACAATCACGAAGGATAGCTCACAATATTCTTTCCAGCAGAGGGTGCTCTGCTGGAAAGGCAGCAGGCGGCGCATATTACCCACTCCCGACTCGGGGAGGTAGTGACGAAAATAACAATACAGGACTCTTTCGAGGACCTGTAATTGGAATGAGTACACTTTAAATCCTTTAACGAGGATCCATTGGAGGGCAAGTCTGGTGCCAGCAGCCGCGGTAATTCCAGCTCCAATAGCGTATCTTAAAGTTGCTGCAGTTAAAAAGCTCGTAGTTGGATCTCGGGATCGAGCTGACGGTCCGCCGCGAGGCGAGCTACCGTCTGTCCCAGCCCCTGCCTCTCGGCCCCCCTCGATGTTCTTAACTGAGTGTCCCGCGGGGTCCGAAGCGTTTACTTTGAAAAAATTAAGAGTGTTCAAAGGCAATACAGTCACAGCGCGTGTTGACACCGCAGGGGAGGGCTGATTGACTCGGGAGATTGAAGCCTCGATCCCTCAAGCGGCGCTTTGATAATACGTCCATGATTGAAGGAAATATTGTTTCTTGAGATCACTGCGCGAATCACACGTTAAAGATTTTTATGCGGAAATGCTATTGTTTCCAAGTGAAACTCGCGCATTGCAAATGAAATGTATACATGTATATTTTTTAAATAGTAAAATATACATATATCAAAAAAAAAAAAAAATGAAAGTGTGGCGGGGCAAAATGAAAGTGTGGCGGCCCGCCACGGAATGATACATTAGTGGGAAACACTGATTATTAACAAGTCAAAATATCTAGCCTGGTCCTGATCTAATTTCAGATGAATATTATTAATAAGTCTCAATCTGGCTCCAAGAGTCATAGATGAGTTTACCTGAGCAGGTGAGCTCCCTGATGGAAAAATTGGAACGTGGAGATATACACTCCTTAAGGGTGTATCCTAACCCCACACATTGATCATCGATCCCCCATGCAGATATAGATGAAAACTCTTTGACTCTACTTGAAACAAAATCGCCACAGTTCAGCTCTCTGCAGACTGCATCTCCCATCCAGTCCAGGAAACCAACTGGTGTCCACTCTCCCAGTTTCACCTCCAGTGCTCCTGCACAGCGACCAGATCCTCCCACCAACCTGACAGGCTCTGAACAGAAACAAGACAGTCATCAGTAAAGAATAAAGTGAGTTTCATTAGAGCAGAAACTAAGCTGCAGCTCCTCTTCTACCTGAGCAGGTGAGTCCAACAGCTCTGCCAGGTGAGCAGGTGTTTCTAGCTGATGAGCTTATACAGTCCAGGAGAGCAGACTCTGTGCCTTCACACTGGAACTCTTTGGTCCATGTCAGAGCCTCCACTCCTCCATAGAGCGCCCCCTGGAGGCCTGAAGGAGCCCCACAGGCAAGCTCCCTGCACACCACCTCTGCATCCTGCTGGTCAAAGGCCTCTTCACACACTGAGGACCACGACTGGTTGGACTTCACCTCCAGTCTACCTGCACACAGACTGGAACCATTCACCAGCCTGACAGTCTGGCCTGGAGAGAGACATGAAAGGAGGACATGTACTGTATATCCTGACACAAGCCTTCATCCTTTGTT
>CM049399.1:36760000-36840000 GCA_026929865.2 Hyperoplus lanceolatus | reverse complement strand
AGTGAAGTTTATTCAGCATCAGCTTCAGTTCAGCAGCGCAGCATTCACACCGCAATTTCTTCAGGAATTGCATTTCTAGTTTTAATTGCTGCCACTATTCACCACTGTGTAAATGTTTCAATTGTTTTCTCTTCACCTGTTGTTGTGTATTTGATGTATTTGCGTTGAATATTTTGTATGTATTGTTGTTTTTCCTTTGAATTTGTTTTGAACTCGACGTCATTGTGTAATCATATGCTCCTTATCTAACCACGTCTTGTTTATACTCCGTAATTAACCACATGTTGTTGTGAAATATGTACTTTCCAAAGGGTCGCCATGACTTGGCTGACCAAGGCGGTCAGGGCCCAGGACAGATAGGACACGCTGACATGCCCCAGCTGGAATGAACAAACAACTTCCCAGTATCATTAATCATTAGTAGATACGCACACACACAAGCTTGTAACCAACATTCAAAGTGAATAAAAGCAGACGGGGAGAGCCAAACGGAGGAGTTGATTCTGAGCAGCTGACCTCTCCCCAGTTTGCAGAAACTGAGCTGACTGTCTCCGTGTATCATTGTGTCTGTGTCTCATTCGTCTGGTTGAACTAACCTGGGTTTCCTTGTCTTACACACAAGTTTGATAAACCTAACAGTCACCCCTCAATTGGTCTCTTGAGGATAAATAAAAGTTAAATGAAATGAAAATGATCTTTCTGTTCTCTGTTTACCTGTCTGGCTTTTTACCTGTCCGTCTGTTTACCTTTCTGTCTGTTTACCTGTCTGTCTGTTTACCTGTCTGTCTGTTTACCTTTCTGGTTGTGTTGCCCTTCAGCCCGGAGTCCTGTCGACAAAGACACAGAGGAAACGTTACACTACAAATAGGCAAAATATAAATAATATTTTTTGAAAGTAAACTTCATAATATTATCTTTTGATAGAATACATTTGATACATTTATGTGATCCCAGCAAAGTATATTTTAAAATTTTTGAACATTTGAAATATTTTCTTTAATATGTTTTTTTGTCGGCAAAAAAAAAGGGGGTCTGTCCTCGTTTTCATAAAAAAAACAAATAAAATTAAAATAAAATATACGTATAATTATAACGGAAACATGAAGAGGAAATACATTGATCATGTGTCATTTTTCACCTGTAACATTTGATCTGTTTGTATTTAGACATTTTAAATCTTCGATATCTCCACACACAGTGAACCAACAGACACTTCTTAAAGAGTTACTGCAACAGCCAAACTACATTACCCAGAAACCCACTGTATGACATCACTACACCCACCGAGAAGATAGAGAGAGAGAGAGAGAGAGAGAGAGAGAGAGAGAGAGAGAGAGAGAGAGAGGCAAGGCAAGGCAAGGCAAGTTTATTTATATAGCACAATTGAAACACAAGGCCACTCAAAGTGCTTTACAGGGGCAAGATTAAAATACATAAAACACATTAGAAGACATTTAAAAGCGAATGAAAAGAAGTAAAACCTTTAAATAAAATAAAAAGTACAGGTTAAAATGGAAACAGAAAAGTCTTCAGACTCGATTTAAAAGAACTGAGGGTTGCAGCAGACCTCAAGTTTTCTGGGAGTTTGTTCCAGATATTTGGTGCATAAAAACTAAAAGCTGCTTCTCCTTGTTTAGTCCTAACTCTTGGGACTGTAAGTAAACCTGTCCCAGACGACCTAAGGGCTCTGGACGGTTCATAACGTATCAGCAGATCAGTAATGTATTTTGGCGATAAACCATTTAGTGCTTTATAAACCAACATCAGTATTTTGAAATCAATTCTTTGAGTGACAGGAAGCCAGTGTAAAGACCTCAGGACTGGGGTAATGTGATCCACTTTTTTGATACTGATGTTTGTGAATTTTTAATTGTATTAATAACATGTTAGGACGGCCTAGAGCAGGGGTGTCAAACTCATTTTCAGAAAGGGCCACTGTACGAAATGAGAATCACAATATGAATGAGACAGACTATGATAAGCAGTTTGGATAAAAGTGCACTTATTTACCATTTAATATGAATGATAAATGTGGTATATTTTAATTGCTAATCTTAAGCTTATGTTAACATTGTGATGAACATGGAATAGCATGTTCAATTCACATTATTCAGTTGTTTATTTTTATGGCAAAGTATTACAGTTTTCTAAGCCTTTTAGACCTTATTCTGTCTTAACAAACCTTTATGAGGCAGAGCTGTTCTCTCTCTATTAAAACTGAAAGTCAATCACCAATAGCGTAGATCTCAACGCCGCTGTTCTTCAGTTTCATGGAGGGGATGTGTACTTTGTCAGTGGACTCTCCATCAGTGATCAGGATTAATATGTGTTTGGAGTCTGTTCGCATTCCGACACTGTGATTAAAGTTGTGATGGAAGACGTGGTCCAGAGCTTGTCCTGTACAAGAGTAAGAAATAGGCATAAAAAGACACAAGGATGTAAAGTCAAGCCCCCCCCCCCCCTTTTATTTTTTGTTGCTGCGCGTCGGGCTCCTGCTTCAGCTTGTCGGTCTTTATTTCTAGCAAGTGACCCGTTCGCTCTACATTATCCCTTACGCAATCACCTGTATAAGTGTTTCCTCCTTCCTGTCTCAGTTTGCCTACGGCGTCCAGCAGAGATTGTCTGGTCTGGTGGATGTTCAGGTCCCACTCGGTCCTTGGTACATCACTGTACTGAACCAGACCTTCAGAAAACACACAGCAATGTGTAAAACACCAAGAATACGCCGACCCAGTTTCTTTTAAAACAACAAATAATATGAATCAAATAAATTTTAAGAAAATAATTATTAATAAAGGGGAAGATGTGCATTGTAGTCTCTTTTGAATTTGAATATTTTATAATTATTATTATATAATATTTTCACAATAGTACAACAATAGCACTAAGAGTGGTAGAATGAATAGTAGAAGCAGCAAAACTATTACCGATCTGGACTGTGTCTGGGCCGATGTTGAAGGCACTGACTATTCCAGTTACAAAGGACTTAATGGTTTTAAACTCATGAGCTCTGATGGTGCTGGAGTCGTCAAGCAACAGCACGATGTCTGCTTTCTCTGTGGTTTCACACTGAGCACCTGGAGGAGAACAGAGGATTGAGGGATTTAAAACACAAAAGACCGAACACAAATGCTAACAGCAATGCTAGCAGGTCTGTGAGGCCGTATTGAGTCTCAGGGTGCACTCACACTAGGCCATCTGTACCGTGCCCAAGTACGTTTGCCCCCTAAAGTCTAGTTTGTTTGACCAGTGTGAATGCGCCGTTCTGTACTCAAGCACGGAACACTTCCTCGGCCACGGCACACTTGGGAGAGGTGTACTCAGGCCAAAGTACAAGGACGGGCATAAACCGCGATCCTGATATCAATTTATATTAGACTGTGTTCCCTGCTATATTCAATAACGATCGAATACAAGTACGCTCAAAATACCAAACCCGCGCGCATATAGACGTGGTGACGTGGATATCCTTTTTTTTAAGATATTTGTTTGGCATTTTTTGCTTAAAGGTGAAGTAAGCGTTTTTTTTTATATTAATATGTGTTAAATCGATCTTTATTCATACAGTTATCACTTACACGATGTGCGCATTTCATAAAGTCAATCTCGTAGTCAGCTGCTCTGCATGTAATAAGCAATTAAACTTTATCTCAGGCCAAAGTACAGATGCTAATGAGCAAATACGGGCACAAGCACGGTCATAAACCGCCATCCTGACATCAATTCATATTAGACTGTGTTCCCTGCGACCCAATACATCCATGCGCACAACGGACATTTAAAAAAAAAAAGTTGAGGGTTTAAGTTTGTCTGATACGGAAGTGGAATGTTTGCTTCAAATTTGTCTGTACGAAAATATTCAAAAACAATCGGATACCAGTACGCTCCAAATCCCAAACCTGCGCACATATAGACTTGGTGACGTGGATATCCTTTAATATAGGGGAGAGTGGCCTAAGTTGTGCCACTTTTTACTCAAAGTTACTTTAAAGTGAGGCCTTGACAGTAATGTCTCCAATTCAAATATTTACATATATTTCAGGGTGTTGTGCATCCCTGGCAATACAAACTTTGGATCTGGAATAAACTGTTGAAGAAATATAGCTTTCGGAAAAAAAGTTGTCTTGTGGCACAACTTGCCCCCTGTGTGGTGTAAGTTGTGCCGTTGGAGAGAATACAATGGGTAAATTGTGCCATTGATATATATCTCATAAACTGTAATGCAAGACAAATATTAGACAATCACTTATTTAAGGTTTATTTAAAGTAAATAAAGTAAATATTTTACAAAGATTGAAGGACAATTTTCTTAAACAAGGCCTAGCAGATCTAATGGTTTTACCTGCAAAGCTCACAATGACAAAATCACCATCATCATCTTTCTGGCCACCTGAACTCTCATCAGTGGTGTCGTTAAGTGGAATGGAGATGTCACTCTCTTCTGAGCTACTGTAGACAATCACGTTATTTTGGTGACCAGCGTATACAGCCATGCCACTGGCACAATTCTCAGAAATGTACTTTGCACTAGTTGCTCCGTGCTTGCGGAACCAGGAAGGAAGGAAGTGGCGTGCGCCCTCCTCTGGGCGTACGGCACGTTTATAAATGAGGCCCCTGATGTGTTATCATTAGTGCACTAAACTCATACCATACTTTCCTGACCTCTAAGGTGAGGGTTCAGCTGTTTAGTCACAAACAGACTTGGTGAAGCTCTTTGGGTCAGAATAACTACTCTGACTGTCCCGTCCGTCCCCTTCATTTATCTTTCTGTCTGTCTGTTTACCTGTCTGTCTGTTTACCTCTGGCTGTTTACCCGTCTGGCTGTTTACCCGTCTGGCTGTTTACCCGTCTGGCTGTTTACCCGTCTGGCTGTTTACCCGTCTGTCTGTTTACCTGTCTGGTTGTGTTGCCCTTCAGCCCGGAGTCCTGTCGACAAAGACACAGAGGAAACGTCACACTTCAAATAAAAGGCAGAAAACTAAATATTTTTTGAAAGTAAATTGTTCATAATATTACCTTTTGATAAAATACATTTGAAACATTTATGTGATCCCAGCGAAGTATACTTTATACATTTCGAACATTTGAAATATTTTCTTTAATGTGTTTTTATGTCGCTGAAAAAAGAAAAAGGGTCTGTCCTCGTCTTCATGAAAAAATAAATAAAATTAAAATAGAATATATGTATAAATATCAACAAAGAGAAACATGAAGAGGAAACACATTGATCATGTGTCAGTTTTCACCTGTAACGTTTGATCTGTTTGTATTTAGAGATTTTAAATCTTCGACACACAGTGAACCAACAGACACTTCTTAAAGAGTTAATGCAACAGCCAAACTACATTACCCAGAAACCCGCTGTATGACATCACTACACCCACCGAGAAGATAGAGAGAGAGAGTGCGTGTGTGACTGTGCGTGTTTGCGTATCTGTGTGTGTGTGTGTGTGTTGGTGTTTGTATGTGGCCGTATGTATGCACGTGTCTGTGTCCATTGTGGCATTCTAAGTGAGTGGGGTTTCTTAAGATAATACGACGGCAAGGAATAGAAAAGTCTCATCCTGTGTGGGGGGGAAAGGTACATTCTTTACAACAGGTTGATAATGCTGATGACACGGAGCGACAGAGTGTGTAAACAGCTGTATATTCCCACATCGATTAAAGGACAATTTCACTGACTTTATCTGACCACATTTGAGAGATACAGGCCAAGTGGTGTATGGTAGTCACAGCAAGCCCCAGTGTACGCTAGTTACTTGAAGCACCCTCACAAACACACATAAACACACACAAACACACTAATCATTTACCCAACTTTTAGACTATAATCCTGCAATCACATATACCAGTCCGTTTGATCCAAATACGAGTGAAATTGACTCTTGTTTTCTATTTAGTCTGGTTGGGTTTCACTGTACGGACCAAATCAACTCAAATTAAACTACGTATGTTTCCATCGAAGCTTCGCACCTTTCACACATCCATAATTTAAAGCTCTAGTGTGTAACTTTTTCATATAAATTAATGTTGGTTACATTCAAACCATCGCCAAAAGAGTTGACACAAAGTTGATTAAGCCTTATCAGCTCCACAAAACGGCTAAACCCACCTTCAAGCCTACACACATCCATAATTTTATGAAAAAGTAACACACTAGAGGTGTAAATGAGGGATGTGTGTAGGCTTAAGGCTTAGGCGTTTTGTGGAGCTGATAAGGCTTAAGTTACGCATTATAAATTAATATCAGTTACATTCAAACCATCGCCAAAAGAGTTGACACAAAGTTGATTAAGCTCAACAAAATCAGCTATCACAAAATGGCTGATTACACCTTCAAGCCTACACACGTCCCTCATTTGATGCTTTATTGCGTAACTTTTTTCACATAAATGAATATCAGTTAGATTCAAACCATCGCCAAAAGAGTTGACACAAAGTTGATTAAGCCTTATCAGCTCCACACAACGGCCCACTCCACCTTAAAGCCTACACACATCCATTTAAAGCTCTAGTGTGTAACTTTTTTAATATGAATGAATGTGGGTACCTGAGCTCCACAGCAGCATTAGCAGCAGCAGGTGATCCATGTCCAGGTCGACCGTCCGTCTCCTGTCGTCTGTCTGACTCCACGTCTGTTCCTCTGATAATAAAACGTTATTTTATCTGGTCGTCAGCTGACACTCGAGCAGCTTCTCAGAACTGATGCAACAGATTAAAGTCGCTCTAGCTTTATCTGACCACATCGTACAGATACAGGCTCAGTGGTGTATGGAAGTACTACATATGACACACACACACACACTCACACACACACACACTCACACACACATATACACACACTCACACACACATATACACACGCACATATACACACATACACACACACACACACACATATGCACACGCACACACACACACACATACGCTCAGTGGTGTATGGAAGTCACTATGGGGCCAGAGTGCATGAGGTACTATGAAGCACACACACACACACACACACACACACCCACACATATATATACACACACACATACACACACACACACACACACACACATATACACACACATATACACACACATATACACATATACACACACAAACACACACACACGCACTCATTCTTTCGTTTTATCATTATTAAACTTTATTATAATATAATGAATGAGGTTTTTCTTCCCTCAGTCTTCCCCTGGCCCAGCTGTCCTGTTAATCCTAACCCTACATTTTACCATGTGTGATGTCACACTAGTAAAATGTAGGGTTAGACAGTGAGACCATAACACACTCTTTCTGCCTTTTCTCAGGCTAGGATGAACCGATTTCAAAAATGTTTGCACATTTATACTACATAGGATCTCAGAGTTCAATACACCTTCATATTCCCACCGGTGAAGTAGGTCTTTAAGTTAGTGCTGGATTCAGACAGCCAGGCGTTACAGTTTAAGTGTCTCATACACTGTTATCTGATCAATTAAAAAAGTACAGAGTTGTGCAACACTCACTCCTGCATGTGTTGTTGTGATAGAATGTGATGTTGCCATGGTAACATAATCTTTGATCAGTTAGTTTGTCCTCTCACGCGGAACATCTGTGTGTTCATCTTTAATGTTGACCGCCATTTTGTTATGTTGAAAAATAGATTTAATATCATGAAAAAACTCCGCCCCACCACCCCTCACACACACACCACTTTCTACTAGTTTTGTAAAGTAATCTTTCATGCCTGACTGAATCAAATTCAATTATATGTATTAGTCTTTATTTGGATTTTCATGTTAAGTGTGTGCAGGGTGAAAACTGTGTTCTATAGTTTAGTTTAGTTTTCTTCACAGCAAAGATTACAGCAGCCTATGTTTCTAGCTACGGTGGGCTCCTTCTCTTTGCACATACACACACACACACACACACACACACACACACACACACACACACACACACACACACACACACACACACACACAGCTACGGTGGGCCCCTTCTCTTTGCTTTTGACAACAAGCGTTCTCCAGAATGCCTGACTCAATTTTATGAATATCATTTGTTTAGTGCATTGTATTTACTGCTTTTCTTAGTCTAGAAAAGCAGTAGGTCCTTGATGCAGCACTCATTACAATATCACACAAAGCCCAAAGAAGAAGCCTCACCCTTCACCTGTGTACTATTCACACCAGAGATTTTATTCAGCATGTACACAGTACAGACAGATAGATAAACTCTTCATCTGAAAAAAAGATATTAACTGAATTGAATAAAAGAAAATACAAAAATGTAACTGTATGTGTTTTTTTTTTTCTTCCATGTTGTGTAGCCTAACTGTATTAACACGTTAAATTATTTTAACTAAATAAAATGTATGGTGCTTTTCCATTACATGTTACTGACTCTACTCTAGGCTGCTCAACTCTGCGCCCAAACGGGAATGTAGAAAAACAAGAAGCGGGCCCTCTTTGTTTACACACCACTTTACAGAGCCTAGGCTGTGTATTAACATTACATTTTCTCTTTTTTTTAAAGCACACACTACTGTCAGTAGGCCTAACGGAGAGTAAATGATCATGAGCAGATAGGCTAGCGCTACTCACTGTTTTTTATTTTTTTTTTTACAAAAAGTGATTTTGACAACAAGCATTAATCTCCAGAATCGCTGACTCCACCGTTTACTGTGTGATCTCGGCAGCAGCAACAGAACAACTCTGACCGAACATTAAGCCTCTTACCTGGGCACGCAGCACGGGGACGACCGGTCGATCTCCCAGGTGGCAAACAGGTTCATAGGCACCGGCGGAGCGCGGCCGTCTGTCTCCCCGGGGGAAGGGTCGAGGTCCCCGTGGAGACTAGCGCTCCATCGGACCCCTCCTCTGTCCACAGCAGAAGAAGCCATGGTGGTGCTCAGCGGGGCGGAGGGGCGGCAGGTCGCTGTGAATGAAGCCGGCGACTGAGCCTCTTCTTCGGGGGCGGGGCCAAGGGCTGGAGTAACGGATCCAGATTCAGCGATGGATGGATGGATGGATAGATAGATAGATATTAATTTAACTGTATGTATGTTTCTTTCTTGCTACATAGGCCTAACTGTTTTAACAAGTTCAATGACTTGAACTAAATAAATAAATAAATATATCTTAATAAAAACATCACAGACAATACGGTCTTTAAAGAGAACCCAGAAGCTCCTTTGTTCCTTGCCTCCTCATCGCCCGGACCGTTGGAGTGACGCAGAAACACGGCTCAGCTCATCAGGTAGTGTAACCTATTTCCTGTGTATTTCATGTCAAATCTACATTTAGTCATTCAAATGTGATTGGATTATTGTCCTCATTACTTGTTAACTTTCTCTATGAAGCTACAACTTTATAAAAACGTCTTTTTTAACGCCAGTAGGCTATAGCTACTGTCTTTATAAGCAATCGGCGTGAGCCTGCTAGCTTAAATGTTAACGTTTACGAATGTTTTCACTGGTAGCCTAAAGTGACCACGCACTAATGAATAAAATTCGTGATAGTTAGCTTACTCAGTAACTTTAACACACTCTAACTGAACTGTTAACTTTTAGACACTTGTCAAAAGTAGGCTATGGGAAGTAGCCTAAATTATGTTTAGTAAGCCTATGCATTTTTTATAGCCAGGTTGTTTATGTGCGCGAGCTCCGTTGACGGTTTACCGGCTGTCATCAGTTAGATTATTGTTGGGGCTTTCACCGGAGACAGGCTGCTGCTTCCACCGACTGTCGGTTACGGTTGCCGATATTTAATGATGACAGCGGGATGTCCGTCCGGTCACCTAGAACTTTCCACTTTCAGACGATCAGAGCTGCTGAGGGATCGGCAAAGAAGCCTCGCCGGTTTTGTGAGCTTCGTTGGTTGAAATGTAAGTTTTATTTATTGTAAACAACAGCACATAGGCTTTTAGTTTAACTTGCTGTGACGCCTATGTCTATGTGTGTCTATATTATTATGATCGTCCTCACAGAGTTTGCTAGTTACATGTTTTTTGCACGTCTTGTGTGATGCTATTTTATAAGAAGAATATACTGCTACTATGCGCACTTCATAATTAATGTCTCCTTGGTTGAAATTCATAACCAAATCTGTCACTGTTTTAACTTTGTTTTAAATGGTGCTATACAAATAACTGTTATTATTAAATTATTATTAATAGTGATGGAATTTCAACAAATAAAATGTATTTCCGGTGATATTTAGTGTGTGTGAATTGACTTTGCGAGTTTATAATTAGTGTGAATGCTGGAGCTTCCAGCATTCACACTATTGTTATCCAAATCTTTATTATTATTCCGCTACTTCTTCCGTACGTTTTTTGGACCTTCATACCTCCTTCAAATCTTCAGCTATTTTAACCATACAAATACCAAAATGTTCAGCTCTTTAAGGACATGGTGGGTCACCTTTCAGCTTTTTTCTACCTTTTCAAATATTTCAAATATTCAGCTTTTAACAAATTATTTTAACATTGAAGCGGATGGGACAGCATCCAACCGCTAAAACTTCCTCTGCTTTGAAACCTATCTCCTCCCGCATTTTTCAGCTACAGACTCCATTCAAACTTTAAACAATTCACATTAATTACAGCTATTAAATTCTTTGACAACTTTTTAAAATCTCCTCTTTCTAAATTTATAATGGGATCCGGATGGGACGGAATGTTCAGAGGCAGAGTGAGGGAACCAACTGTTACAGTGTAGAACTGTTGTAAAAATACACCAAAACCTTCCACATAACTGCCTCTCACTCCCACAAATTAAACCCTACGCGGATAATTTTTACATCAAAATGTAGGACATATTCTGCCGGTCGCATAGATGTGACTACTGAAGCAATCGGACCTACACAATGGGAGGTCTGGGCTTCCAAGCTAAATGGTGTCCAACCAACTGTTGGAATGGAAACTTTCTGCTCTTTGAAGGACTATTTCACACATTAAAAAGAGTTCATGTCTTTCAATGATAATTTTATCTAGAAATGTTTAAATATTCCACAAGTTAAACAATTCACTACTGTTCATACTTAAGACTGTTTCTTACTTTTCCACATCTTCATACTCCTTTAGCTGATTCATATACATTCAAGCCATCAAGGTAGTTTAGCTCCAAGTCTGTTCAATTACTATTTCACAGTTTTAAGTTTTTTATCCATGTCTTTCAACTTATTGATAATTTCAGCAAGACATAGCCTATTATTCAAACCTCTATATATACAAATTTTCATCTCCTTTAAACTTCTTCTACACAAGTATGACCTTTATAAACTGCGACAACTTTATAAACCTTTAGTTTTTCCACTTTTCAACTCAGCAAATGCTTTTCCAGATCATTGAACGCGTGTTATCGTTGTCCTGCGGGTGGCAGCAATGTGCTGAAAAGGCAACAGCGCGGAAATAAAGAAGAAGAAGAAGAAGAAGAAGAAGCGTCATATTACGTAGCGCTGACCGAACGTGAATGCATCTGCGTCCAGGCAGTAGTAGGCAGTAGTGAATTGAAGATTTGTCATTTAGTGTGTTCGTATTTTTTACATTGCATTGCATTTTACATTGCAGTAAAGGAGAAGTATAGTGTACTCCCGCCATAGTATAAATGTAGTACACGGTTTCTGTGACAGAAAATAAGCGGCGCTAGCTAGCTTTGAGCCTGGGTATGTTTACACGTGAAAAGACGGAACTACATCTCTGCCGCAGCCGCCTCCCACGAAACACATGGTGGTTTCCTGATCATTTTTAGACAACAAAGTTGTTCCCCTTCAGTTTCCCTTCACCCCAAGCCCAATCCCCTCCACTGCTATAGGTGTGTGAACGCTCTCCAGCCTCACACACAGACAGCAGGCTGCTGCTGTAGTGAGAGCATCTGAGACGCAGCACAGCTAAGAACTGAGGATGTTTGAGGCAAAGCCGCTGAAAGAAACGGCTCTACTCACATCCATTTCATAACATTACAGACATAATCTTCACACTGTGTCTTCATCAGATTCTTCTCGTTCTAACAATAAAATAATTTTGTCAGTTAGACTCACGGTCCGTCAGTTAGAGGCAGCGGTTTGAGGTGAGGTTTTGGATGAAATGACCTCTCTGAGGCCTCTAAAAGGTGGGATTTCTGCCTGATCACAGACCCTCAATAAGACATACACTCACCTTGGTGACTCACTCTGCCCATTAAAGGGCAATTTCACTTTTTTTTCTTGATTATTTTTTTCTTTTTTCCGCTTTATTAGACAGTTCGGAGAGGCACAGTTGAAATGGGGCAAACACTCTGCTCTTTGAAGGCCTATTTAACACATTTTTTTTTTCATGTCTTTCAATTATAATTTTATCTAGACATTTTTAAATATTCAACATCATTCCTATAAGAGTTAAACAATTCACTACTGTTCATACTTAAGACTGTTTCTTACTTTTCCACATCTTCATACTCCTTTAGCTGATTCATATACATTCAAGCCATCAAGGTAGTTTAGCTCCAAGTCTGTTCAATTACTATTTCATAGTTTTAAGACTTTTATCCATTTTCAACTTCTTCATAATTTCAGCAAGAAATGTTATTCAAACCTCTATATATTCAACTTTCCAACTCCTTTTAAACTTATTTTACACAATTATGACCTTTATAAACTTCAACAACTTTATAAACCTTTATAGACCTTTTTCAAATCTTCATACTCAGCTATCCAGTTTAGCGTAAGCTGTTTCAGCATTCACACGCATTTTCAGCAGGAAATGCATTTTCTAGTTAGATTAGTAGCGGCGTCCTCAGTGTAGTATTCCATTAATTCTGTCACTGTATTTATTCCTGTGGCCACTAGGCGTCTCTGTTGCCTCACGTTTTGTTGCCTATTGTAAGGCCGTAATTGTAAGAGAATATGCCTGTTCTAATAAATCAATGTTATTGTAAAGTCTAAAGTAATAGTATTTTTAATCCACTGATGATCTGACTCGGTTTTCTGGTGACAGTTATGTCTGCTGGACGCTGTTGTCTTGGGGAGGCTCAGATATTAAGGTAAGTCTGTGTGTGTGTGTGTGTGTGTGTGTGTGTGTGTGTGTGTGTGTGTGTGTGTGGTGTGTGTGTGTGTGGGGTGTGGCTAGTAAATAGTGCTGGCCGTGCTACCCTCACCGCTAAGGCCTGGTCCTACCCCCTCTAAGTTTTAAACATTATCCATAGAAAAAAAATTTGATTTGCATCCATCAGTCTCCATGATGTTGTCTTGTCTTGGGGAGGCTCAGATATTAAGGTACGTGTGTGTGTGTGTGTGTGTGTGTGTGTGTGTGTGTGTGTGTGTGTGTGTGTTTGTGTGTGTGTGCGTGTGCGTGCGTGTGCGTATTTGGGCTTCATAGTAAATAGAGAGTGGTTATATTAACAAGAAAATAAATGATGAATATGAGCATGCACTCAGGCCCCATTGTGACTACCCTACACCATTAGGGCCTGTATCCATATAAAATAAAATAAATAATTTGCTTCCATCAGTGTCCATGATGTTGATCTCGTTTGGCTAAAACAAATCAACCACTTTGGACAAAAACAAGGACAAAATATTGGGGACGGATCAACTAAAACCATCAAAACAGTCTGTGATAGAAAAGTATTAGAATCTCAGTGGGTCTTACCAGAGCGTGTTGGAGAAACTCTATCAGGTGAAGAAATGGTAAATGGACTCCACTTATAAAACTCTTTTCCCTGGTTTTTCACAGACCCAAAGCGCTTTACATTGTTTTATACACATTCACCCAATCACGCACACATTCATACACCGATAGCAGCAGCAGCTACCACGCAGGGTGCAAGCTAACTATCAGGAGACATTTAGGGTTCAGTGTCTCTTTGCCCAGGGACACTTGGACATGTGGCTGGGAGACGGGGGATTGAACCACCGACCTTGTAACCCAGTGGACGACCGCCCTACACACTTCACCACAGCTGCAGAGAGTTCTGCCTTTTCAGTAGATCAACAGATCGACCTGGTTTTATTCAGCGAGCTCAGCAACAGAACAACGTATTCTAACAAGAGTCAATGATTCAAAAGAGTACATACAAAAAAACAAAGAAAGTCAAAGGACTAAAAAACCCTCCATGGTCCACAGAGCCCAACATCTGAGGAACTCTAATTTACCATCACATCGTTTTTAAGATACAATATCAAACTATAAGGTTATTTATAAGGTAATAAAATGAAATAAAAGCAATTAATTGGTTATATGTCATATCATAAAAACATCTACTAAATTTTATTCTGCAAGTTTAGCAAAAAACTCATATTCCCTTAAAAGAAATCAAGGTCCAAAGAGCCCGGAGCTAAGCCAAGACCAAGGCCGATTTAACATCTCATTATTATAAAAAAAAAACTTTATTTCTACAGTGGTGTGTGTGTGTCTGTCTGTCTGTCTGTCTGTCTGTCTGTCTGTGTGTGTCTGTGTGTGTGGGTGTGTGTGTCTGTGTACAATCTCCGTTTGGAGGGGAATGCAATTATTAGGCTTAATGTTAATGTAATGAGTAAATTGGTGTGAAGCTATTCAAATACAAAATATAATGTGTAAAATATCAACATTTAAGGTAATATATAAGGTAGCAATATGAAAAACAAGCAATTCATTGGTTATATGTCATTTAAAGCATAAACATTTCTTCTTCTTCTCTCTCCCCTCCTGCAGACAAACTGTGATTAACATCTATAACCACAGGATCTATTTATAGCTAGGAGGAGGTTGTGTATCCTGTTGTAAGCACACAGGCCGTATACTCATGTGTGTGTGTGTGTGTGTGTGTGTGTGTGTGTGTGTGTGTGTGTGTGTGTGTGTGTGTGTGTGTGTGTGTGTGTGTGTGTGTGTGTCATATCTATCTTCCACAACATACAACTTTAAAGTACATAATATTATTGTAATTTTCACATTTTAATAACTAATTAATAATAACTAATTTGTGACTGTCTTTTTTTTTTGGCTGAAACCTTAATGGGAGATTTTTCTTAGCCCCTAGTTTGGAGTGTGTGTGTGTGTGTGTGTGTGTGTGTGTGTGTGTGTGTGTGTGTGTGTGTGTGTGTGCGTGTGTTTATGTGTCATATCTATCTTCCACAACATGCAACTTTAAAGTACATAGTAAAGGCATGTTTTGATTAATTTGTTCAAACATTAGAATATTAAAAGTTACATGAATTATATGAACCACAGGCTATCTAAAAACATACATAAGCATCCGGGATAAATGCTAAGATAAAAAAATACTGAATAGGTAATTAAGGCATATACACATTTTAAAGAGAGACACTGCAGGGAAAACAATAATTTTTTTTAAGCACTGGTCAATTTTGAAATTCAATTTTGCTTTCAAAGCCAACCACAACAGGTCCAACAAGTTAATTTAGATGTTTAATTGAATAAACCTTGTCTGTTTGCTTCTGTATATTTCTCCGATACAACCATCTTTATCGGCCAATATCTTAACATTATTTTTTATCAATACTCTGGACCAAATATCTCAACTTCTAAAGCACTTACATCAACTAAACTTTCCATAATCATTCTTAGCACTATTCTGAAGGTTTTTACAGAAGGATTTGTTCATATGTTAGTTTACTGTCTGAATTATAAGACATTTTCTCATGAGGCCTGTACCTACATAGTATTTATTTTCATTTATAAAATTAACATAGTTAACTCTGTTCAGTTAAAACTTTGACAAATAAAATGTTGTAAAGTTTAAATAAAGATCTTAACTCTGGCTTATCCAACATCTAGATTTTTGATTTCTAAAGAGATGCAAATTTACACATAATTAATTAAATATTGCAAAATTTGCATTTTAATTTGAACATTTCAGAAACATTTGTTATACAGAACAGAATTGTTTTAATGTCAATAATCAACTGGCAAAGTTTCAGTATGATTTCTATAAATGAAAAATGTTTCCTGATTCACCTGCAGTGTCTCAACTCAAGCCTAAAAACTATTTCCTTTTTGCTGACTGTCTTCTATTGTGTTTTCAGTCGTAGTTTAGAGGGAATATCTGGGTAACATATCCTCGTCTGAGCTGATGGACGGTTATGAATTCATGGGGATGTGAGTGGAGCTGTTTGTGGTTCCTCCTCTGCTGCCTCTTCATCCAGCCCTCCCTCTGCTCCACTAACTCCCAGGTTATAATAATCCATCTGTATGTTCTCCTGTGGAGCTGGCTGCTGCCCCCTGGAGGCCTGCAGAGACATGGCAGCACACAGATACGAGTTAGTGCAGCAGTGTCTTTAACCCCCTAGTGGTTCGTACGGGTACTGCAGGGGGTCCCCTAAAATTATTCAAAAATACAACAAATAATTTCATATTTATGTTCCACTCTGAATTTCCTTCTGGATCAATAAAGTATCTGTCTGTCTGTCTGTCTGTCTGTCTGTCTGTCTGTCTGTCTGTCTGTCTGTCTGTCTATCTATCTATCTATCTATCTATCTATCTATCTATCTATCTATCTATCTTCATCCCCAGAGTAGTGTGTTCGGTACCTTATGGCTGTAGCAGATGAGAGAGATGAACAGCAGCAGGGCCAGCAGCACCAGGACCAGTCTGATGAAGAAAACCGCTGGATCTGAGGAAACACATTCACAGTCATCACATCAGACCATATGACATCACATCAGACCATATGACATCACCAGAACAACAGCTCCCATTCGCCAGAGAATCCAGAGACAGTAAATCCCCTAAAATCACTGAAGTCACTTTAACATGTAGCTGTTGCTTTCAGTTCTTAATTTTTTTAATCTTGCAAAATGTTCGTTTTCATGGTTTTTCTACGTTAATGTGGGTCCATGGTTTGAGTAGAGACTCCCAGAGTATGAGACGAAAAACAAACCCCCTGGGGAGGAGGACCCAAGTAAATGATTTGCACCAGGTCCCAGCATAACAACAATAAGCTACTGCATAAACCACAGCAGGTTCCTTAAAGGTGCAGAACGCTACGGTTTAAAGCAGAGAGCCTCCAGAAACAAGCACACCTCTCTGTCAGGATGCCGTAGTCCTGGATAACTTTACAGTCCTGTACCACACTCTGGCAGTGGGAACATCACTGTTATAGATGATGGCTTACCTGAACAGGTGAGCTTCATGATGGAGGAAGAGGAGGCTGATGAAACACAATCCCTCAGAGCCAATCCAGACTGAACACAGTGAGAACTGATCTCCCATGTAGATCTGTTGGAGGAATCTTGTCTGGTTCGTGTAGAAACAGCAGAGCCACAGTCCAGCGCTCTGCAGACGGCAGCTGCTGTCGTCAGGGTGAAGTCATGGACTGGTCTCCACTCTCCCTGGTTCACCTCCAGTGCTCCTGCACAGCGACCGTATCCTCCCACCAACCTGACAGGCTCTGAACAGAAACAAGACAGTCATCAGTGGAATAACTACAACCTGGTTATATTCCTCTGAGACAAACAATTGCTGAACGGTGAAAGTCCAGTGGTGGTAGTCAATGCTTTAAATATGGTTAAGCTCCTAAGGAGCTACAAATACGATCCAAGCTCATTGTAACATGACAGTATGTAAGGTTACAGTAACTTATGACCTCTGAAATCTATTCAGTTCATCTTTGAGTCAGAGTGGGCGTTCCGGAGATATTGCTCTCACAATACCCAAAGTCACAGAGGCCTTGACCATTGACCACCAACATGTCATCAGTTCATCCTATCATCAAAGTGTAAGTTTGAGCCACAATTGAAAATCCCTCTTAGTGTTCTTGAATTATCTTGTTCATGAGGCATGACCTCATCTTTGATGAACTAAATAGATCATGAGATATAACGATCACAGGAATGGCCCAGAAACAGACGGCCATACGTACAACTTAGAAACATGTGCAGCGTGAAGGCATAATAAAGTGATTTTCATTAGAGCAGAAATCTGCTACCTGAGCAGGTGAGTCCAACAGCTCTGCCAGATGAGCAGGTGTTTCTAGCTGATGAGCTTCTACAGTCCAGGAGAGCAGACTCGTTGCCTTCACACTGGAACTCTTTGGTCCCCGTCGGAGCCTCCACTCCTCCATAGAGCGCCCCCTGGAGGCCTGAAGGAGCCCCACAGCCAAGCTCCCTGCACACCACCTCTGCATCCTGCTGGTCAAAGTCCTCTTCACACACTGAGGACCACGACTGGTTGGACTTCACCTCCAGTCTACCTGCACACAGACTGGAGACCATTCACCAGCCTGACAGAGTCTGGAGAGAGACAGAGAGTTTCATAACTGATCATTATGTGTGACTATAAACCCTATGAAAAATACATTTTACCTCTAATTAGAAACAGAACATTTAATTTCAGTATTTTTTTAGCTGAGCGTATGTGCCTCCTGCTGCCACTGGTCACTATAGTACACATCACCCTCCAGTATATTTGTACTAAGAAACTGGAAATTCATGCCAAAGACAAAGTCACTGTTGAGCTTACCTGAGCAGGTGATCTCTGTGATGTAGGAAGAGGAGTCTGCTAGCAAACAGTCACTCATGGCAGATCCAGACTCCATGAACATTCAGAAAGGATCTTCCATGCAGATGTTAATTTCTATTCATGTTGATACCATTATAAAGAAACACAGAGCCACAGTCTTTATCGTCCTTTCTATTATTTTGTTTAAAGAGACTGGTATTACTGCTTTAATTGCTTAAAGTGAGTCCAGTCATCACCATTAACCAGGTCCTACCCCCTATTTCGGCCTACTACTTAGTCTAGTGTTCCTGGGAAAACAAGCCCATCCTCCCACCAACCTGACAGGCTCTGATTTTTTACCCAAACTGTAGGCTATTATTCAAGCTTCCAGTGGAAAAACTAGCAAATTTCTTATTTTCTTGATGTTACATTTGAACACATCATGAGTCTATTGTATTGACCTTTGCTAATAATCATTTTACTGATCCGATCTGAACACATCACATTTGAAACATTTTAGATTTTTTTTGCTAACTAGGTCTTATCCTGCAGATTTTAATATGGATTTAAAAATCTATATTTTTAACATCGGGACATTTACTAAGTCCTGCTTTGTTGATCACGGTGCATTGAATCAATGATAAATGCGGATATTAAGTTCTAAAATTAACTCTTCAGTGGCTTATTTCAGACAAGAGTTTTTTTAGTTTTTTTAGAGACGGAGCGGGTGGAAGGAGTTTCTTCAAGACATTCGAAGGTAGAACACTTGTACAGTCCATGATGCGGTCCAGTGATGGAATAATACGCTGAAGTAGGCCTAATTAGATGAAGATGACCCGACTCGATATTTCAAATTATATAATGTGACCTAGCCTACTTGACTCCATAGCGGTATCGATAAGCTCAAACGTTATTGATTTCTGGGTTTTGAATATAGCGGAACCAGGTCCGTAGGATAGAGCCGGCTTTCGGAACGTAGACCAATAATGTACGTACGCACGTAGACAGCGAAACTGCGCGCACACAGGCTGTGTGTGTGTGTGTGTGTGTGTGTGTGTGTGTGTGAGAGAGATATAGAGATAGAGAGATGGAGTGCGAAAGAGCGACCGTGATGCTGCTGGCTGCCGCGCGCAGCTGCTCAATTGCGAATATAGCCGATCTATTTTGTGTGAGTAAGCGGGAAAAAAATGTTTTGCAGACTGTAAAACACATTAATACATAGCCTAGACTACAGACAAACCCTCTAAAATCCACTTGCCCGTCTGGGAAACCAAGAAGCAATCTCAACTTGCCCAAACATTATTTTCAGTTGCCCCGGGCAAGCGGGCAACCTTTAGTGTCAACCACTGTAGTCTATGCTTTAAAGAAGGCAAAGCTCCTAAGGATCTACAATATGGTACAAGCTCACTGTAACATGACAGTATGTAAGGTTGCAGTAACTTATGACCTATGAAATCTATTCAGTTCATCTTTGAGTCAGAGTGGACATTTGTGCAAATGTTTGAGGAAAATCCCTCAGAGCGTTCATGAGATATTGCTCTCACAATACCCAAAGTCACAGAGGCCTTGACCATTGACCTCCAACATGTCATCAGTTCATCTTATCATCAGAGTGTAAGTTTGAGCCACAATTGTAGAAAATCCCTCTTAGTGTTCTTGAATTATCTTGTTCATGAGGCATGACCTCATCTTTGAGGAACTAAATAGATCATGAGATATAACGATCACAGGAATGACCCAGAAACAGACGGCCATACGTACAACTTAGAAACATGTGCAGCGTGAAGGCATAATAAAGTGATTTTCATTAGAGCAGAAATCTGCTACCTGAGCAGGTGAGTCCAACAGCTCTGCCAGGTGAGCTGGTGTTTCTAGCTGATGAGCTTCTACAGTCCAGGAGAGCAGACTCGTTGCCTTCACACTGGAACTCTTTGGTCCACGTCGGAGCCTCCACTCCTCCATAGAGCGCCCCCTGGAGGCCTGAAGGAGCCCCACAGCCAAGCTCCCTGCACACCACCTCTGCATCCTGCTGGTCAAAGTCCTCTTCACACACTGAGGACCAAGACTGGTTGGACTTCACCTCCAGTCTACCTGAACACAGACTGGGCCCATTCACCAGCCTGACAGAGTCTGGAGAGAGACAGAGAGTTTCATTACTGATCATTATGTGTGACTATAAACCCTATGAAAAATACATTTGACCTCTAACTAGAAACAGAACTTAATTTCAGTATTTTGTATGTGCCTCCTGCTGCCACTGGTCACTATAGTACACATCACCCTCCAGTATATTTGTACTAAGAAACTGGAAATTCATGCCAAAGATGAAGTCACTGTTGAGCTTACCTGAGCAGGTGATCTCTGTGATGTAGGAAGAGGAGTCTGCTAGCAAACAGTCACTCATGGCAGATCCAGACTCAAGACATTCAGAAAGGATCTTCCATGCAGATGTTATGGAGGAGTCGTGTCTCCTTCGTGTGGAAACAGCAGAGCCACAGTCCAGCGCTCTGCAGACGGCAGCTGCTGACATCAGGGTCCAGTCATCACCATAACCTGGTCTCCACTCTCCTCGTCCTCGCTTCACCTCCAGTGTTCCTGTACAGCGACTGGATCCTCCCGCCAACCTGACAGGCTCTGAACAGGAACAAGACAGTCATCAGTAAATCCATCCATCTATCTATCTATCTATCTATCTATCTATCTATCTATCTATCTATCTATCTATCTATCTATCTATCTATCTATCTATCTATCTATCTATCTATCCATCCATCCATCCATCCATCCATCCATCCATCCATCCATCCATCCATCCATCCATCCATCCATCCATCCATCCATCCATCCATCCATCCATCCACATTAGTACATTCTGCACGTTCTTATGATCAACACAAATGATTTAGATACAAACATCTCACATTTGTCATGTTGCTGAGAAGAACTCGGCATTACCAACCAAATAATAAGTGACTAATCCAAAAAAAACATCACCTGAAGTCAGGTGGGGAGTTGCACACAAACATTTATAATAAGCAGATATACGGTTTGTCTACTTTTCAGTAAATCATAATTTATTACGCCATGAACTCTGTTTGATTTTTCTACAAACAAAATACCAAATTAAACCCATATAGTATTTTCAGAACTTAAGACGTGGTCAGAAAACTGCTGCCCTCCGCCACCTAACCTGCAAACACAACTTTGAATCGACTGCTGGAAAGCTTCCTATTGGCATCTTCATGACACACAGACCAGGAGGAAAATAGTATAATGCTACACCATTAAAAATCAAAAACAGTTAATCTAATTTCAGATGAATATTATTAATAAGTCAAAATATCTAGCCTGGTCCTACTAGACCATCCTACTTCATTTCATTTGTACAGAAGGTCTGGAATCGCTCAATTGACAAACGTAAACTCACTTGAAGGCGGGTGTCTGTTGAATTGTAAACTATTGGATCTGCCCAGTGCCACTCTGGATCTGCCAACCAATCGCATACCATTTGGTCGTGATGTATGTCATGCGCCGGCTTCTGACTACAACTGACAACCTCAACGTGATTGTTCTCAGCCACTCCCTCTGTTCGCTGATTGGACCGGTAACAATCTACCAGGGAGAAAACCCGAGAATATACCGCGGACCCAGACTGACTACTGAAGGGAAATGGAAATTGAGCGTAATTAGGTAGGTAGGCGGGCGTTGCCAGGCTACAAAATATCATGATCAAACTTAAAACATATCTCAGGTTTACTAAAGCTCTCAGTCTGGCTCAAAGAGTCATAGATGATGTCACTGATGAGCTTACCTGAGCATGTGAGCTCCACGATGGAAGAATAGGGAACTGTAAATATACACTCCTTAAGGGTGAATTCTAACTCCACACATCGATCATCGATCCCCCATCCAGATTTAGGTGATATAGGTTCCGAGACTCTACTTGAAACAAAATCGCCACAGTTCAGCTCTCTGCAGCTCTCTGCTCTTATCCAGTCCAGGGAACTAACTGGTCTCCACTGTCCCAGTTTCAGCTCCAGTGTTCCTGCACAGCGACCGGATCCTCCCACCAACCTGACAGGCTCTGAACAGAAACAAGACAGTCATCAGTAAAGAATAAAGTGAGTTTCATTAGAGCAGAAACTAAGCTGCAGCTCCTCTTCTACCTGAGCAGGTGAGTCCAACAGCTCTGCCAGGTGAGCTGGTGTTTCTAGCTGATGAGCTTCTACAGTCCAGGAGAGCAGACTCGTTGCCTTCACACTGGAACTCTTTGGTCCACGTCGGAGCCTCCACTCCTCCATAGAGCGCCCCCTGGAGGCCTGAAGGAGCCCCACAGCCAAGCTCCCTGCACACCACCTCTGCATCCTGCTGGTCAAAGTCCTCTTCACACACTGAGGACCACGACTGGTTGGACTTCACCTCCAGTCTACCTGCACACAGACTGGGACCATTCACCAGCCTGACAGTCTGCCCTGGAGAGAGACATGAAAGGAAGAGTTTTACTGTATATCCTGACACAAGCCTTCATCCTTTGTTTAACCAGTTATAAGATTTGAACATTTCTTTTTGTGATAGTTAAAATAGATATCATTTTTAAACAATGATGGAGTCCTTGCTTACCCAAACTCTTTATGCTGTTACAGAGGCGGATGGTGAAAAGGTTGATCATGGGCAGAAGCGACTGTAAATCACGGAGTAGGAACTTGTGAATGGGATCGGAGACAATAACCCCCAGCTCTCTCTTATCATCATCCCCAACACCTGAGAGAAATATAGTGTTAACAATGTATCGGAACAAATGAGATCCAAATTAAACAAACCAGTTTGGTTGATGAAGTAATGCAATTGTGATTTGGTTTCCCGATACTAAACTTTAATTGACAGATGATACTGATGTTTGTGAATTTTTAATTGTATAAACTAGAAAACATGTTAGGACGGCCTAGAGCAGGGTGTCAAACTCATTTTCAGAAAGTGCCACTCTACGAAATGAGAATCACACTATGGATGAGACAGACTATGGTAAGCAGTTTGGATAAAAGTGCACTTATTTACCATTTAATATGAATGAAAAATGTAGTATATTTTAATTGCTAATCTTAAACTTATGTTCACATTGTGATGAACATGGAATAGCATGTTCAATTCATATTATTCAGTTGTTTATTTGTATGGCAAAGTATTATAGTTTCTAAGCCTTTTAGCCCTTGTTCTTTATTAACAAACCTTTATGAGGCAGAGCTGTTTTCTCTCTATTAAAACTGAAAGTCAATCACCAATAGCGTAGATCTCAACGCCGCTGTTCTTCAGTTTCATGGAGGGGATCAGTACTTTGTCCTGGGACTGTCCATCAGTGATCAGGATTAATATGTGTTTGGAGTCTGTTCGCATTCCGACACTGTGATTAAAGTTGTTATGGAGGACGTAGTTCAGAGCTCGTCCTGTATAAGAGTAAGAAAAAGACACAAGGATGTAAAGTTTTGGTAGTTATTCCAGGCCCCCCTTGTTGTATCATCAATTAAAATGTTTGAACCATTTCATTTTACTGTGACCCTGTAATCATGATACTACAGAATAAGAACAACTTTAATTAAAGTATTTTCTGAAGAATATTTGTTAATATATTTTAAGGCTGAGTAAGCAAAATGGTTCTTTTAGCTAACTTCCTGTCAGTTACTGCAGTTAGCGGTCCCCTCGCTCGTCCCCACGTTACCACATTAATGCATTGCGGTTTTCAAGCAGCGAGTTATCTAGCATCATCTCAGATCCATAAGTGTGATACAACCGGATACAACATGATAAAAACCATCAACACAGACATTGGGAAGGATTTTTACATGCTCCGCCATTGTAGGCGCATACACATTCACCCATCTGTTGCTCTGGCGTGCACCGGCAGTGAGACCATGGAGTGTATATAGTATATATGAGTGAGACGAGTGACAGTTTGTAGCGTTCTCTCTCCTGATTGGATAAAAAATCGGGATACTACAACATTTTAATTAGGCTATTACTGCAAATTAGAATGACTTGGAGACCTGTGATATGACGTCCGCACTCTATTGAAGTGATTACTGTAGGAATATGGAGTGATATAACACATATATTAACACAAATAAACCGCTTACTCTATCTTTAAGAAGTTTACTTTGTTAAAATGTCGAGGGAATGAATATAATATTGTTTAGTATATAGTCATTCTGGGGTGTTCTTGGGCACAGAAGAGTTGGAAGTTGTCAATGAGTTTAAATACTTAGGCGTGATTATAGACTCCAGACTTACTTTCAAAAAACATGTTAAAATGATATCCCAAAAAATTAAATTCAATCTTTATAATTTCAAGCAAATCAGAGGATGTCTGTCAGATGCAGCTGCTATGATGTTTCTGCATTCCATGATACTTTCTCACCAGAACTACTGCATCACCAGCTGGTCCATGTCGGGTTCTACTATCTTAAAACCAGTTAAGCTTCTGTACAAAAAGGCACTTAAAACCCTAGATAAAAAACCTTTCTCTTACCATCATTGTAACATCTTAGAGAAATATAATTTACTGAGTTTCGATAATTTCTGTAAATTCTCCTGTGTATGCTTAATTTACAAAGTACTACATGGCCTGGCGCCACCACCACTGCTAGAGTTTATTAGGTACAAACAGACTCGGATCACCAGACCTGTTGCAAACAGGGACTGTGAGATTCCTTTCAGGAAAACTGCTTTTAGCCATAACACCCTTTCCGTTACCGGTACTGCATTATGGAACACACTACCTCCAACTATAAGGGCATGTCCCACACTGGCCTCTTTTAAGCGCAAAATAAAGACATGGCTTACTGATAACCAAACATGTAACCACATATAACACTGCACTGTATCGGCCCACTTTCTATTGAATTGTATTTCCTTTTTAACCAATACTTATGTTTGTCCTTGCTTTCTATAGAACCTTTTCATGTTATGTATTTATTGTATATCTTTTGTATTGCTTTTACTGTAACATCCACCTGCCTATGGACAACAGATGGAAATTAGCCCCTGGGCTACAATCTGGCACATTTACATGTTGGAATGACTATGTTTATCAATGTGCATTGTCCTGAAATAATTGAATAAATAAATAAAAATAAATACAATATACTGTATACTATATTATAAATACTTAAATTGCATTCAGTATGAAATACTGATCCCTGACAGGTTCCCGCACTGTTGAACTCAAATAGAGCCAGTAAAAATATACGACTCGTGTCAGGGTTCGATCCAGCAGGAGACTCTGGTTTTACGGTTTGATAGTGGTGTGAAAACAACCTGTTTAATCACCTGTCTCGCAGCCTCCTCCTCTCTGTTCCAGTTCGTCTACGGCGTCCAGCAGAGATTGTTTGGTCTGGTGGGTGTTCAGGTCCCACTCGGTCCATGGGTCATTACTGTACTGAACCAGACCTTCAGAAAACACACAGCAATGTGTGAAATACAGAGGAAATCTGCTTCTTTTAAAACAAGTAATATGAAGAAATGTAAAGAAAATAACCATTAATAAAGGGGAAGATCTGCATTGTAGTGTCTTTTGAATTTGAATATTTTCACAATAGTACAACAATAGCACTAAGAGTTGTAGAATGAATAGTAGAAGTAGCAAAACTATTACCGATCTGGACTGCGTCTGGGCCGATGTTGAAGGCTCTGACTATTTCAGCTGCAAAGAGCTTCACGAGTTTATACTCATCAGGTTCGATGCTCCCGGATTCGTCAAGCAACAGCACAATGTCTGCTTTCTCTGTGGTTCTCACTGACACCCCAGAGAAGGAGATAATAGAGCAGGAAAAGGCAAAAAGGGCAAAAAAAGGCATGCAAAAGAAAAAAGGGCAACAAAATCAAACCCAGTGCATCCCAAACTAGACCAGTTGCCAAGGCTACTGCACCACAGGAGAAGAAGAAACAGTAAGTTATGTTACGTATGCCTATTTGTCAATTTGACAATGCAATTAAACTTTCAAATGTAGTTCTACTTTCTTTCCTTCTTTTTAAGATTATTCCCATTAAGATAACATTGTGACAAACAACCCCATAGTGTGTGACAACCGACCCCTTGATGGGGTTGGTTGTCACAATGTAAAAGGGTTTCTTTGATAATAATTTTCTTCTTTAATACAATAAGTTAGCAAATGTGAGGGGTAGACATTTCAATCACACACCTTAAGCTTCAATTTAATGTAGGAATGACTATTGAAATATGTTTAGGAGCAATTCTCACTACAGTAAAAAGTCTGCCTACTGGCCCTGGTCTCCTCTACATCCATGTGCACAATGGACATTTAAAGAAAATATCTTGGAGTTTATTGTCTCTCTTAATTTATTTGTGAAAAAAAAGGCTGCCGAAACACGTCCCACATTATTGCGTTCTGACCTGATGTGTTTTCATTAGTGTCACTATACTCATACCATACTTTCCTGAAGGTTTAGCTGTTTAGACACATGGGCTGTGTTGTAAAAGCCCTACTAACGTCCTCCCTCCTACATACTCAACATGTATATACTGCATACTAAAAGCCCTACTAACGTCCTCCATCCTACATACTCAACATGTATATACTACATACTAAAAGCCCTACTAACGTCCTCCCTCCTACATACTCAACATATATATACTACATACTAAATGATAGCACTGCTACCAGAAGCTTTCCTCATCAGAATAACAAGCATCTGCCACCTTCGTTTAAAGGCTAAATATGTAATTTTCAAATTTTCCTAGAAAATAATAGATCAAATATTCAGAATAATTTGCAGAACACCCTCACAAAGACACCTCAAAACTTGATGAAATATCACAGTTTTGAAAATCCACTTCTGCTGGCAGAAATACTGATATTAAGGAATTTTTCTGGGGTTCTAAAGCCCTTGAAAGTCCCCTCTTTTTTTATTTCTTTTCTGGTGATTTATGTCCAGGTCCTGGCATCACTGAGCTGGCTAGGTTAGCTTGCTCATCATCAATACATCGCTAACGCTTGTTTGGTTGACCTTCTGCATGCAACGGTTTTGAGGGGGAAAAAACAACCCATGATATTTTTAGTTTTTCAATATAAAATGTGATATATTTTACCCAAGTAACAATGAATAAAATGTTTTCTTTTATTAAAGAAAGTTCTCTTGCGAATAGCGTTCATAATAAAGGTTGGCTAAAAATAAAAAATAAATTCTCTCTGGGCCCCCCCTGGTGGCTGGGCCCTAGAAAGCTTTCCCACTTTCTACCCCTTATGGGCGGCCCTGATTACAGACTGTCTACCTAACCATCCATTGTGTATGCGTGGTTCGTCGGACCGTTTACACTGAGGTATACAGAAGCAATAAAGAAATAAAAAAAAAACGTCCATGTCCTTTGAGAAGACACAATGCATTGTGGGGCGGTTGAGGAGGAAAAGTTTCCTATCGATCTACACAAACTCACATACACAACCACAAAATACTCAAATTTACGTCAAAATGAGTATGAGTAGGACGTTAGTATGAGTAGGACGTTTGTAGGGCTTTTAGAACGAGTAGGACTTTAGTATGAGTAGGATGTTAGTAGGGCTTTTCGAACACAGCCAAACAGACTTGTCCGTCCCCTTCATTTATCTTTCTGTTCTCTGTTTACCTGTCTGTCTGTTTACCTGTCTGTCTGTTTACCTGTCTCGCAGTGTTGCCCTTCAGCCCGGAGTCCTGTCGACAAAAACACAGAGGAAACGTTACACTACAAATAGGCAAAAAAATTAAATATTTTTTGAAAGTAAACTGTTCATAATATTACCTTTTGATAAAATACATTTGAAACATTTATGTGATCCCAGCGAAGTATATTTTAAAATTTTCGAAAATTTGAAATATTTTCTTTAATGTGTTTTTATGTCGCTAAAAAAAGAAAAAGGGTCTGTCCTCGTCTTCATGAAAAAATAAACGAAATAAAAATAAAATAGACGTATAAATATAACGGAAACATGAAGAGGAAATACATTGATCATGTGTCAGTTTTCACCTGTAACATTTGATCTGTTTGTATTTAGAGATTTAAAATCTTCGATATCTTCACACACAGTGAACCAACAGACACTTCTTAAAGAGTTAATGCAACAGCCAAACTACATTACCCAGAAACCCGCTGTATGACATCACTACACCCACCGAGAAGATAAAGATAAAGAGAGAGAGAGATAAAGAGAGAAAGAGATAAAGAGAGAGAGTGCGTGTGTGTCTGTGCGTGTTTGCGTATCTGTGTGTGTGTGTGTGTGTTGGTGTTTTGTGTGTGGCCGTATGTATGCACGTGTCTGTGTGTGAATGTGTAATTTACTTATTATTTCTTTTTTTGATGATATCTTATCACCATTGTGGCATTCTAAGTGAGTGGGGTTTCTTAAGATAACACGACGGCAAGGAATAGAAAAGTCTCACCCTGTGTGGGGGGGAAAGGTACATTCTTTACAACAGGTGGATAATGCTGATGACACGGAGCTACAGAGTGTGTAAACAGCTGTATATTCCAACATCATATCCACATACGTGCAGTTTGGGGAGTTGTTTGGTGAAACCTGTGTGGGTTTGTGTAAGTGTGTGTATGTGTGTGCGTGCGTCTCTCTGTGTGTAGGCGAATGTGTGCGGTGTTTGAGTGTGTGTGTGTGTGCGTTTGTGTCTCCCTGTGTGTGTTTGTGTATTAGCGTTTGTGTCTCTCTGTGTGTGTGTTTGTGTGCATCGCCAAAAGAGTTGACACAAAGTTGATTAAGCCTTATCAGCTCCACAAAACGGCCCAATCCACCTTCAAGCCTACACACATCCTTAATTTTAAGATATAATGTGTATCTTTTTCATGTAAATTAATGTTGGTTGCATTCAAGCCTTCGCCAAAAGACTTGACACAAAGTTGATCAAGCCTTATCAGCTCCACAAAACGCCTAAGCCTAAAGCCTACTTTAAGCCTACACACGTCCCTCATTTAAAGCTCTAGTGTGTAACTTTTTTGGGGTACCTGAGCTCCACAGCAGCATTAGCAGCAGCAGGTGATCCATGTCCAGGTCGACCGTCCGTCTCCTGTCGTCTGTCTGACTCCACGTCTGTTCCTCTGATAATAAAACGTTATTTTATCTGGTCGTCAGCTGACACTCGAGCAGCTTCTCAGAACTGATGCAACAGATTAAAGTTGCTCTAACTCTATGACCACATCGTACAGACACACACATATACACATACACACACACACACACACACATACACATATATACACATATTCACACATACACACACACACACACACATACATACGCTCAGTGGTGGAGGGTAGTCACTATGGGGCCAGAGTGCACGCTATTTATTATGAAGCACACACACACGCAAGCACACAAGCACACACACACAAACACAGACACACACACACGGAGCGGAGTTTTTTCATGATATTAAATCTATTTTTCAACATAACAAAATGGCGGTCAACATTAAAGATGAACACACAGATGTTCCGTGTGAGAGGACAAACTAAGTGATCAAAGATTATGTTACCATGGCAACATCACATTCTATCACAACAACACACGCAGGAGTGAGTGTTGCACAACTCAATTTTTTAATTGATCAGATAACAGTGTATGAGACATTTGCTTTAACGCTTTAAGTGACTACCCTACACCACTGAGCGTATGTGTGTGTGTGTGTATGTGTGTGTGTATATGTGTGTGTGTTTCTATGTGTGTGTGTGTGTTTGTGTGTATGTGTGTGTGTTTGTGTAGCATGCACTCTGGCCCCATAGTGACTTCCCTACACCAATGAGCGTATGTGTGTGTGTGTGTGTGTGTGTGTGTGAATATGTGTATATATGTGTGTGTCTGTGTGTGTATATATGTGTGTGTCTGTGTGTGTATATATATGTGTGTGTATATGTGTGTGAGTGTGTATCTGTACGATGTGATCAGATAGAGTTAGAGCAACTTTAATCTGTTGCATCAGTTCTGAGAAGCTGCTCGAGTGTCAGCTGACGACCAGATAAAATAACGTTTTATTATCAGAGGAACAGACGTGGAGTCAGACAGACGACAGGAGACGGACGGTCGACCTGGACATGGATCACCTGCTGCTGCTAATGCTGCTGTGGAGCTCAGGTACCCACATTCATTCATATTAAAAAAGTTACACACTAGAGCTTTAAATGATGGATGTGTGTAGGCTTGAAGGTGGATTGGGCCATTTTGTGGAGCTGATAAGGCTTGATCAACTTTGTGTCAACTATTTTGGCGATGGCTTGAATGTAACCGACATTAATTTATGTGAAAAGGTTACACACTATAGCTTTAACGATTGAAGTGTGAAAGGTGCAAAGCTTCGGTGGACACATATGTAGTTTTAGTTTGAGTTGAGAACCAACCATAAGAGTCAATTTCACTCGCATTTGGATCAAACGGAGAGCTGTGGAGGAATTTAAATTATGCATTAAAACAATGAGGTAAAAATACTGAACTAAAGGCGCAGTACTGCATCAACACTTTACAGTAAGGTAGTCATACGTGATTGCAGGATTATTGTCTTAAAGTTGGGTAAAATGATTAGTGTACATGTGTGTATGTGTGTATTTGTGTGTGTGTTTGTGTGTGCTTTAAAGCTACTACGAGTAAGTCGGCACGTTGGCGACACCTTTGAACAAAAGCGGTAGTATGATTACGACGCCAGCTGTCGTGAAGCTGTTTTCTAGCTTGTGCGGGCGTGCAAGATTCAAATAATCAGGAAGCAATATGGTGCGTGTCCTTGTGTTGAAAGTGTGTGGGCACTGGACTCTTTTCAGCTCCGTGAGTCTATGGGTGACACAGCATCAACTAATGCCAGTAAGTGCTAAACACACCTGATTGCAATGAGTTGATGCATTGTCACCTCTGACGGAGCTGAACGAGTCACCGTGTCCTCACACAAAGCGAATGAACGAGAGATGGCAGGTTAGTATGGATCACGATGAGGTAATGTGTTTATGTTATAAATAATGACTATTTCAGATGAATAATGGTCATCTGATGATGCTGGTGAGGCAAAGTAAACTTTGTTTTAGTAGGCTACCGCTCATTCATTTAGGAGTAGGCTACATACTGCAATCTAGGTTCGCTGCGTGAAATTGTGTATACGTTGCTTGGCAACGTCCTCCCGCCCGACTATCACTCTCCCTTTTAGCTTTTCGTCATTGCTTTTTCTTTTTTTTCTTTCATGGTTCAGCCCCGTTATCAGTCATTATGACGACAAACAACTGTCTCAAACAAGGCTCCCGCTCCCCTTCCCTCACCTGGAGTGATAGGCTTCTCAAATCGCGTTCCTGCGCCACACTGAAATCTGCGACTAATACGGATATGTGACCATAGAGCATGCACGTGTGAACCGAAAATCGGACTGGGTGTACGACCAGTTCAAATGCAGTAATAAAAACTATATAAAAACGTCTTTCTTTGCACTGATGGTCTCGTTTGCTGTTAAAGGTAATTTATGATTATGAGAGGAAACATGAGTCTGTTTAAAAGATATTTAAAAGTTACTCGTTGCCGCTTTAAGTACTAGCGTACACTGGGGCTTGCTGTGACTACCATACACCACTTGGCCTGTATTTCTATAATGTGGTCAGATAAAGTCAGTGAAATTCTCCTTTAATCTGCTCTCCATCAGTCCTGAGAAGACGCTCATATTTAAAGTGACAGTCCATCAAAACTTTAAGGTTAAAATACGGAATAAAAGCAACAGTCCAGATTTAAAGGTCTCAATGTTTGCACCTTATGATCTCTGAAACCATACATACATACATACATACATACATACATATACATCTTCAACTGTTATCCGAAATCAGGTCGCGGGGGCAGCAGCTTGAGCAGGGAACCCCAAACTTCCCTCTGAAACCATAAAACCTAAAATGCAGAACTCGGAAAACACACATGCGCACACACACACACACACCGCACCCACAAACACACATGCACACACTCACAGAACACCGCACACATTCGCCTACACACAGATACGCACACACTCACACCGCACCCACACACCCACAAACACACATGCACACACTCACAGAACACCGCACACATTCGCCTACACACAGATACGCACACACTCACAATCTCATACAAACCCACACACAGGCACTATCTCTCTCTCTCTCTCCCTCTTCTCGGTGGGTGTAGTGATGTCATCACAGTGGGTTTCTGGGTAATGTAGTTTGGCTGTTATGGTAAATGGACTTGACTTATATAGCGCTTTCTAGTCGATTTTCTCAGCCCTAAAGCGCTTTACATATCTTACCACATTCACCCATTCATACACAACTCATACACCGATGGTAGAAGCTGCCATGCAAGGCGCTCTCTGAACCATCGGGAGCAATTTGGGGTTCAGTGTCTTGCTCAGGGACACTTCGACATGTGGCGGGGAGACGGGGATGGAACCTCCGACCCTGCACTCCAGAGGCGATCTCCCTACCGACTTCGCCACTGCCGCCCTATGCTGTTGCATTAACTCTTTAAGAAGTGTCTGTTGGTTCACTCTGTGTGGAGATATCGAAGATTTAAAATCTCAATACAAACAGATCAAACGTTACAGGTGAAAAATGACACGTGATCAATGTATTTCCTCTTCATGTTTCTGTTTGTTGATATTTATACATATATTCTATTAATTTTTTCATGAAGACGAGGACAGACCCCTTTTTCTTTTTTTAGCGACATAATAACATATTAAAGAAAATATTTCAAATGTTCGAAATGTATAAAGTATACTTTGCTGGGATCACATAAATGTTTCAAATGTATTTTCATCAAAAGGTAATATTATGAACAGTTTACTTTCAAAAAATATTTAATGTTTTGCTATTATTTGTAGTGTAGGGCAACACAACCAGACAGGTAAACAGACAGACAGGTAAAAAGCCAGACAGGTAAACAGACAGACAGGTAAACAGAACAGACAGGTAAACAGTCAGACAGGTAAACAGAACAGACAGGTAAACAGCCAGACAGGTAAACAGCCAGACAGGTAAACAGAACAGACAGGTAAACAGAGAACAGAAAGATAAATGAAAGAGACGGACGGGACAGTCAGAGCAGAGTAGTTATTCTGACCCAAATAGCTTCACCAAGTCTGTTCGTGTCTTAACACCTGAACCTTCACCATAGAGGTCAGGAAAGTATGGTATGAGTTTAGTGACCCTAATGCTAACACATCAGGGGCCTCATTTATAAACATGCCGTACGCCCAGAAGAGGGCGCACGCCACTTTCTACGCAAACATGCATTAGCATCTGTACTTTGGCCTGAGTACACCTCTCCCAAGTGTGCTTTGGCCGAGGACGTGATCCGTGCTTGAGTGCGGAACGGCGCATTCACACTGGTCAAACGAACTAGACTTTAGGGGGCAAACGTACTTGGGCACGGTACAGGTGGCCTACTGTGAGTGCGCCCTGAGACTAAATACAGCCTCACAGACCTGCTAGCATTGTTGTTAGCATCTGTAATGTGTCTGTTGTGTTTTAAATCCCTCAATCCTCTGTTCTCCTCCAGGTGCTCAGTGTGAAACCACAGAGGAAGCAGACATCGTGCTGTTGCTTGACGACTCAACTAGCATCAGACCTAATGACTATGAAACCATGAAGTCCTTTGTAGCTGGAATAGTCAGAGCATTCAACATCGGCCCAGACGCAGTCCAGATCGGTAATTGTTTTTTTGCTATTTCTACTATTCATTCTACAACTCATATAGGCCTTTCACACCAAAAAGAACCATGAGCCAGTTCCAGGCTGGTGCTGGGGTCAGTTCAAAACTGGTTACAGCCTTATCCCAGTTATGAACCGGTTGGTTTCACACCGACCGGAGACAGCCAAGGAGCCGGCAAGAGAGCAACGTCATGACGTCACTGTAAACGTGTGTGTACGTCGCCCGACGCCGCTGCTCTTGTGGCTAACGCTAAAGCTACCGCTAGCTTTAAGCACAACAACAGCGGCGAATACGTCTTATTTTTACACGTGTTGGCTCTCGCTTTGCTTTCTTAACCAAACAGGACCCATAAAGCGTATTCTCAATTTGATCGCTACGTTCGGTAATTATGTTATGTTTACGTCTCGTAGTAGCGGTGTTTTTAAATATGGCGGGCATGAGGTTTGAGTTGGTCTGGTTGGTCAAGATAATCCCTCCCCCGGCCGCTGGCGCAAGCAGTTCTTCTCAAACCCTGCTCAATCCTGGGGTTTGAGTTGAACCGGTTTTTACAGCCCGGAGCAGGCTCTCTAGCGGTGTGAAACCAAAACACTGGCTCTAACTCCGAACTAGCCCAGTACTAGCGCCGATTTTGCGGCGGTGTGAAAGGCCTATTAGTGCTATTGTTGTACAATTGTGAAAATATTCAAATACAAAATACACTACAATGTAATTCTTCCCGTTAATTAATGGTTATTTTCTTTACATTTCTTCATATTACTTGTTTTAAAAGAAGCAGATTTCCTCTGTATTTCACACATTACTGTGTGTTTTCTGAAGGTCTGGTTCAGTACAGTGATGACCCAAGGACAGAGTGGCACCTGAACACCCACCAGACCAAACAATCTCTGCTGGAAGCTGTAGGCAAACTGAGACAGAATGTAGGAAACACTTATACAGGTGATTGCACAGGAAGGGGAAGTGAAATCTTTAATTTTCATTTATTTAACTTTTGTTTATACTCGAGAGATCTATTGATCCCTCATTTCCAATGATGTCGAGTCAAACTTTATGCAAAGAAAAAAAAAACCCAATACATACACAATTTGAGTACATCAAATACACAACAACTGACTCATTGCTCATGTTGATAAATGTGCGTTGTCCTTATTAAGTTCAGACGTTCATTATGTTAATCAGAGCTGTCTACATTACCATTAACCTGTTCATGTCATTGTCTGCTGTTGTCTGATTGTTGCTCTGCTGTGTTTTTATTGTATATTTTAGCATAATAGTACTTTTTACTTTACTTGTAACTTTATTTTCTTTTAGGGTGACTTTTACCATCTGTCTAGGGACTGCAGATGAAAAACAGCCTTCTGGCTAATTCTGGCATATTGACAGAAATGTTTAATAATATGCACTGTCCCTGTATTAAATAAATAAATAATAAAAAAAGCAAAGAAATCAACAAAAAAGGGGGGCCTCCACTTTGCATCCTTGTGTCTTTTTATGCCTATGTTTTACTCTTATACAGGAGAAGCTCTGGACCACGTCCTCCATCACAACTTTAATCACAGTGTCGGAATGCGAACAGACTCCAAACACATATTAATCCTGATCACTGATGGAGCGGCCACCGACCCATACTCCCTCTCCATCCCCTCCATGAACCTGAAGAACAGCGGCGTTGAGATCTACGTTATCGGTGATTGACTTTCCGTTTTTTATAGAGAGAAAACAGCTCTGCCTCATAAAGGTTTGTAAATGAAGAACAAGTTTTGAAAGGCTTAGAAACTGTAATACTTTACCAAAAAATAAACACTTAAAACACTATTTCTAAGGGAGACACCAGCCACCCTACTGAGAAAACTTTGTCCGATTGTACTTGCAATCTTGTTATTCCTCACAGCGTCAGCCATCCCAATGTCAGGCTGATAGGGCAAACTGCAGAATCAGAATTGTCAGTCAATTAAAGTTTGGTTTATGCATCAGGAAACCAAAATCACAATTGCATTACTTCATCAACCAATTGGTTTGTTTAATTTGGATCTCATTTGTTCCGATACGTTGTTAACACTATATTTCTCAGGTGTTGGGGGTGCTGATGAGAGAGAGCTGAGGGTTATTGCCTCCGATCCCATCCCAATTCACAGGTTCCTTATCAGCGATTTCCAGTCGCTTCTGCCCATGATCAACCTTTTCACCATCCGTCTCTGTAACAGCATAAAGAGTTTGGGTAAGTAAACACTCCATTGTTTAAAAATTATATCTCTTTTAACTATCACAGAAATGGTCCTCTGGTAATACATCTCCAGACATCAAGTTTTGTGTTATATACATTTTTCATTTTCATTTTTCCTTTATTTAACCTCGAAAGATCAATCAATTTTACAATGACATAAGATCCAAGGAAGAAGCAACACTTCTCGTGACCTTCAAACTATCTGAATTTAGGCACCAATGTTTTCACCATGAGGTCATCCATGGCGGCTCTGGTGATGTCTACCACAGTGTCATGCTTCTTCTGAAATGGTCAAATCTTATAACTGGTTAAACAAAGGATGAAGGCTTGTGTCAGGATATACAGTAAAACTCCTCCTTTCATGTCTCTCTCCAGGCCAGACTGTCAGGCTGGTGAATGGTCCCAGTCTGTGTGCAGGTAGACTGGAGGTGAAGTCCAACCAGTCGTGGTCCTCAGTGTGTGAAGAGGACTTTGACCAGCAGGATGCAGAGGTGGTGTGCAGGGAGCTTGGCTGTGGGGCTCCTTCAGGCCTCCAGGGGGCGCTCTATGGAGGAGTGGAGGCTCCGACGTGGACCAAAGAGTTCCAGTGTGAAGGCACAGAGTCTGCTCTCCTGGACTGTAGAAGCTCATCAGCTAGAAACACCTGCTCACCTGGCAGAGCTGTTGGACTCACCTGCTCAGGTAGAAGAGGAGCTGCAGCTTATGCTGGGCTTACACTACACGACTTTTCACGCGATTTGACAGTCGCAGACAATCTTCCAATGTCGGACTGAAATCACGGGAGTCGTGCTGGACTTGTGGTGCGCGCACGTAATCTCAGTCATTTGGTGTATGGTGGTCTTCTGACCCGATTTCAGTCTTCTTCCCGTCTTGACGTTCCGACATTATCAAACAGGTTCGATATTATCGCTAGTCTTAGGGGGTAGTCTCACACTCTTGCATGCACCAAGCACGACACAGGAGGAGCGGCATTAGTCGCGACCTGTGTCCGCCTGGTGAGGCACTTATTTCGGATACTTTTTCATAGAAGCCTCGGTGGAGAACCAGGCTGACAGCCGCGCAACCTGAACACTCTAACGTCAAATACAGGGTTAGGAGTTAAAGTTATTGGGGGATAACTAAAGGAAGTCCCCCGCTCGGAATATTGAATTAACTTGTTTTTAATTAAATAATCACAATCGCATTTGCGGAAATAATATTAATCTCAAAAGGAATCTAGTTGTAGTCTTGCAATATGAGACCCCCTGTCTTTTCAAAATCTCAAAACTAATGACTAGTTGTCTTCAGGTGTGAGTTGATTGTCTTTAGATGTAAGAGGGTTTCAGTCTTCAGTCTTTTCAAAGTATTTTAAAAGTCCTCTAGTGTAAGCCCAGCATTAGTTTATGCTCTATCATTTTACTGATGACTGTCTTGTTTCTGTTCAGAGCCTGTCAGGTTGGTGGGAGGATCCGGTCGCTGTGCAGGAGCACTGGAGCTGAAACTGGGAGAGTGGAGACCAGTTGGTTTCCTGGACCGGATGGGAGCTGCAGCCTGCAGAGAACTGAACTGTGGCGATTTTGTTTCAAGTAGAGTCAAAGAGTCTTCACCTAAATCTGGATGGAGGATCGGTCATTATTGTGTGGGGTTAGGATACACCCTTAATGAGTGTATACTTCCACGTTACAATTCTACCATCGTGGAGCTCACCTGCTCAGGTAAGCTCATCAGTGACATCATCTATGACTCTTTGAGCCAGACTGAGAGCTTTAGTAAACCTGAGATATATTTTGAGTTAGATCATGATATCTTGTAGCCTGGCACCGCCCTCAATTTTCATTTCCCTTCAAGGCAAGTCAAGGCAAGGCAAGTTTATTTCTAAAGCACATTTCGGACACAAGGCCATTCAAGGTGCTTTACAGATGCAAAAACAAAATACATGAAGAATAGAGCACACATTAAAAAAAGCGAATGAGAAACATGAAAATAAATAAAACATAAAATAATTAAAACATTTAAAAATAATAAAAATTAAAATGACAGGTTAAAAGGGAAACAGAAAAGTCTTCAGACCTGATTTAAAAGAGCCGAGTGTTGAAGCGGACCTCAAGTCCCCTGGAAGTTTATTCCAGAGCTTGGGTGCATTAAAACTGAAGGCTGACTCTCCCTGTCTAGTCCTTACTCTGGGGACTGTCAGTAGCCCAGTGTCAGACGATCTGAGAGCTCTGACTGGTTTGTATGGGATCAGCAGGTCAGCGATGTATTTGGGGCCTAAACCATTTAGGGCTTTATAGACCAACATCAATATTTTAAAATTAATTCTTTGAGTGACAGGAAGCCAGTGTAAAGACCTAAGAACTGGGGTAATGTGATCCACTTTTTTGGTCCTAGTGAGGACTCGAGCAGCAGCGTTTTGAATTAGCTGAAGCTGTCTGATTGATTTTTTAGGAAGGCCTGCAAAGACACTATTACAGTAGTCAAGTCTACTAAAAATAAATGCATGGACAAGTTTTTCTAAGTCCTGCTGAGACAGTAGCCCTTTAATTCTTGATATATTTTAAGGTGGTAGTAGGCTGACTTAGTAATTGATTTAATGTGTTTTTTGAAATTCAAGTCTGAATCAATAGCCCCTTTTACACAGCCAGTGAAAGCCGGGAATATGCCGGCCTGTCGGCCCTCCGCCCTGGTGTTTAAATGCGACAGTTGCGGAACGAGGGAAGAAAGGTGCGAGATTGTTCCGGGAATTTTACTACCTCGGGGGGTAGTAAGATTCCCGACACAATCAGTTCCGCCTCTCAGTTTAAATGCTCCAGCTTGTTGTTGCGGAACAGGGGGGCGTTTGACGTTCCACAGCCTACGTTCTAAACATGCGACCATGTTAGCAGTTGAAGGATGTGTGTTTAACATTAATCACGGCGGCCTGATGTCCCGTAAAAATCACCAAATAAAAGGAATCTATCTGATCATGAGGTCCGTTGCTCAATCCAAACCCCCACGCTTCATTTTGCAGAGTGTTTGAGTCTATTTCTGCCCAGGAGAAGTTGTACAATGGGAAAGCTAGGCTAGGCTAAGTAAGGGATAAAGTATAGCGAACGGGTCAGTTGCTAGAAATAAAGACCAACAAGCTGAAGCAGGAGCACGACGCGCAGCGGAGGGCTCTTGTTCAGCTTGACCTAGTAACGGGGGAATAGTCTGCTCGCCCCGCTAGACTGTCTGCTTCAGCTGACTGAAGGCTCCGGCTCAGCTGTTAGCCACAGAGCTACTGTTTTGCTAACACAACTCAAGACGTGAAGAGGTGAAGCGGAGTGATTTTGTCAGTTAGGTTAACAGTCCCAGTGATGTTGGACTCAGCGCGTAGCGAGATCAACTGGCACATCGTGGGGACAGTAAAATACGGCAAGCTCCAGCACTTCTGCTCTCAATTCACCGGCCAGTGTTGTTGTTGTAAAGCAGCTGACCGGCGCGGCGCTAAATGTTTACGTCACACCTGACGCTGTTTACAAGCACCTCTTTCATTCCGGAACGCTGTGTAAAAGGAGCTACTGATGCGCCAGCAGGCCGGCGTTGCTTGGTTCTGTGTAAATAACACAGAAGCAAGCAACGCCGGCATTTTGGAGTGATGTTGTTCCGTCAATATGCTGCAATCTGTGTGTAAAAGGGGCTTATGACTACTCCAAGATTTCTAGCTTGGTGTGTGCTTTCTAACATAACAGATTTAAGCTGTGCGCTGACTTTTAATTGTTCATCCCTGTTACCAAAGACAATGACTTCAGTTTTGTCGTTGTTTAATTGAAGAAAGTTTTGGCACATCCAGTCATTGATTTGTTCAATGCACTTACTCAGTGCTTGAATCGGACTGTAGTCTCCTGGTGATATGGTTATGTAAATTTGTGTGTCGTCTGCATAATTATGGTAACATAATCTGTTCTTGTTCATAATCTGAGCTAGTGGGAGCATGTAGATCTTAAACAGAAGAGGCCCAAGAATGGAACCTTGGGGGACCCCGCATGTAATATTTGTTCTCTCGGATGTGAAATTGCCTATTGATACATAGTAGTCTCTGTCCTTTAAGTATGATTCAAACCAGTTTAGTACAGTTCCAGAAAGTCCAACCCAGTTTGCTAGTCGATCTAGTAATATGCTGTGGTCAACTGTGTCGAACGCAGCACTGAGATCCAATAAAACTAATACAGAGCTTTTGCCACTGTCTGTGTTTAAGTGGATGTCATTGAGGACCTTAACCAGAGCGGTCTCAGTGCTGTGGTGTTGACGAGAACCTGACTGGAAAACATCAAAGCAGTTTTTCATTGCCATGTAGTTATTTAGCTGCTGATAGACAGCTTTTTCAATGATCTTGCTTAAAAATGGCAGGTTAGATATCGGCCTATAATTGTTCATGACTGATGTTTCTAGGTTGTTCTTTTTTAGGAGTAGCTTGTGTAGCCTGTGGGAATACACCTGTCCGAAGGGACATGTTGACAATTTCTTGGACATCTGAGGCCATGCAGTTAAAAACCGTTTAAAAGAAACCTGTGGGTAGAATGTCAAGGCAACAGGAGGAGGAATTCGGGTGTTGTATAATGTCCTCCAGGTTTTTCTGGTTAATCAGAAAAAATTCTGTCATGGCATTTGGATTGATTTTAAGTGGGCACAGGGATAAAACATATCTTGAAACCGGTATTGATGTGATGACAGCTTGTCTAATTTTATGAATTTTGTCAGTAAAGAAGGAGGCAAATTCATTGCAGGCCCTCGTGGAGAGAAGTTCAGATGCTACTGACACAGGAGGGTTTGTTAATCTGTCGACAGTAGCAAACAGGGCACGTGCATTGTTGCTGTTTTTGGTGATAATGTCAGAGAAAAAAGACTGCCTTGCATTTCTCAGTTCCGAGTTAAAAGTGCGAAGTTTTCCTTTGAAGATGTCATAATGAACATTGAGATTTGATTTTCGCCACCTACGTTTTGCTTTACGGCACTCTCTTTGTTCTAGTCTGACCTGCGTGGCATTTCTCCATAGGGATCTTTTTTACCAGAGACGGCCTTCACCTTAGTGGGTGCAATTGCATCAATAATATTTGTAATTTTTGAGTTGAAGTTATCCACAAACACATTAACTGAGATACAGGGGAGGAGTGGAGTCTGAGAAAATGCTTTAACAAATTCCTCACTGGTGTTAATACACCGCTTCTTGATTACGTTTGTTTGGTCGCCTTTGTGTATAGTGACTGTACTTTCAAAAAACAAACATGAATGGTCGGAGAGACCCACATCAGTTACAGAAACCTTTGCAATGTCCAGGCCTTTGGAAATGATTAAGTCCAGGGTGTGACCTTTGTTATGTGTAGGCCGGTTCACATGCTGGGAAAGTCCAAAGTTTTCCAGGACATAGCACAGTTCTTTAGTACTTCTGTCCTCAGGCTTGTCAACATGTATATTAAAACCACCAATGATTAATACACAGTCAAACTCAATGCAGATTACAGACAGCAGTTCAGCAAAGTCAGCAAAAAAGCTTGCACAGTATTTTGGTGGCCTGTAGATATTAATAAAAATGGCTCGAGAGGCTGAATTTAACTTGAGAGCCACATATTCAAATGAAACAAAATTTCCATAAGACATATTTTTGCATTGTAGAGATTCATTAAATAAAATAGCAACTCCACCACCTTTCCTATGAACTCTGGCCTCACTCATGAAAGTGAAGTTTGGGGGGGTTGACTCGATAAGAACAGCTGAGCTGTTGTCTGGGTCCAACCAAGTTTCAGTTAAAAACATAAAATCAAGATTGTGCTTGGTAATAAAATCATTAATTAAAAATGATTTACCTGACAAAGATCTGATGTTTAACAAGGCCAAACTTAGTGTGTTTGAATGTGAAGCATTGTCAGCCCTATTTACTACAGCAGACTGTGGCTGAAGGGGAATGGATACCAGGTTTGAGAAATTTGCTGTATTAAAGTGACAAGTGTTTCTTGAACGTTTTGTGGGGTTAGTCACACAAACAGCAACAATATGGGGAGGTGAAGTAACCAATAGTGTACATGGTGATGCCGGAGGTGGACAGTAGGGGGTGCTGGAGACTCGAATGGTAACCTGAGATGAGTGCAGAGGAAGAGAGGTGTGGGCGATCTGTGGAGTGGGTGTGTGCCGAGTAAACAGTCACGCACGTGTGGAGGATTGCACTACATGCTGGATATTGCATGCCAGAATGTGGCTTCCATGGTGGGTTGGGTGAATCCCATCCCTTTTAAATAGATCTGCCTGGTTCCAGAACAAATCAAAATTGTCGATAAAAAAAATGTCATGTGATCTACAGCTGGACTGAAGCCATGCATTTAGTTGAAAGATTCTGCTGAATGATTCAGTGCCGCGAGAAGAGGAAATGGGGCCGGAAATAAAAATGGACTCAAAGCGGGGTTTTAGGACAGTGAAAAGGAGTTTAAAATTCCTTTTAGTTTCCTCAGACTCCCGGCGGGAAGTGTTGTTTCCCTACATGAATCACGATGTTTGTGATGGATGACGGGAGAGAGGGCAGTAATTCTAAAAGCCTATCCACAATGACGGGGACTGTGGCACCAGGAAAGCAGCGTGTGATTGCGTTAAAAAAACGAATGTGCCTGGTTATGGAATCCCCGATAATCAATGTAGTGGGGGGGAAAAGAGGAGGAGGAGATGGTGAGGTTGTGTGTGAGCTGCCCGGGCAAGGAGGCGGGCGCTCACTTACCGCCGTCTGTGGGGCAGGCGACGGCCCGGGCTGGGAGACCTCCGCCGTTGACCTTGATTGAAGAGATCCAGGCCGAGGAAGACCCCATGATCGTCGGGTTACAGCCTCCTGCAGCATCGTCGTCCTGCGGTTGTTCTTCCTAGCACCTGAGCTGCAGTTGTTCTTCCCAGCGCCGGAGCTGCGAGCCGCCCGTGCAGCGCTGGTCACAGGAGTTGGGTCCGTTGACTCTGGATGCGGGGATGCGGGGACGTCATCAAGGTGATCCATGGCGGTATACGGCGTCAGCAATTCAAAGTCGTTTGAAAGAGCCACGGGAGGCTGGGAGGAAACTCGCTCACTGGCCAGCCCGCTCCTTTGGCCGCGGCTCACCACCAGGGACCATGGATACTGGAGCGACTTCGGTGTGGAGCTGTGTGCCGGCGCCGTGGACACGTTTCCCTTGTTGGCGGCGGCGGTGTTGTTATGTTGGTGGGATCGGTGGTGACAGTGCCTGGTTCCGCTGCGTCCGGCCCATGCCCAGCGAGGCGGCCGCCAAGGTCCACCTCAACCTCTGGATCATCCGGGCGGACCGCATTCACGGAAGTCAGCCAGGGAAGTGTAGCTGCAGAGTCTGAAACCAATTGTGACACGGAGGAGGACCACAATGGGTCAGCCGGGGACCCAAGACCGGAACGTTGCATGATCAAGAGTTGTTTTGATTGTAATGATGCTACGGAGGCAAACTCTGCGATCAGCTGGTCGTTGCCCCTAAATTCGGATTTCAGGCGGCGAATATCCTCCATTAAGCGTGAGTACTGAGACTTACAATCTACACACACAGCCATCCTAAATGTTGACGGTGTATTAGTAGGCTACAACTCAAAGTGTCCTTTATCTGTGACTGTGTAGCCTGCAGTATGAGGTTGGTTTTGTGGTGGTCGGGCCCAGATGCTATGCTAAAGCCACGCAGGGCTTTGCCGGTGAACAGTAGTCAGTCTGGGTCCGCGGTATATTCTCGGGTTTTCTCCCTGGTAGATTGTTACCGGTCCAATCAGCGAACAGAGGGAGTGGTGAGAACAATGACGTTGAGGTTGTCTGTTGTAGTCAGAAGCCGGCGCATGACATACGTCACGACCAAACGTTATGCGATTGGTTGGCAGATCCAGAGTGGCACTGGGCAGATCCAATAGTTTACAATTCAACAGACACCCGCCTTCAAGTGAGTTTACGTTTGTTAATTGAGCGATTCCAGACCTTCTGTACAAATGAAGTAGGATGGTCTAGTACAGGGGTGTCCAAACTTTTTTCACTGAGGGCCACATACAGAAAAATCTACGAAGGGCCGGGCCACTTTACAAAAATAACACATTTATCAGGACATGTAGCTGTTCTGATGTTTAGTTTCATAGTGTCTTTGTAAATTGTAATCCTTCTTCACGGCAACACTTTCCTTGCACATTAAACAGACCTCTTGTTTATATGCCAATGATACACCCAGTGTTTTCTGCCTTTGCGTCCAATGTCCAGCAGGGTGAAAATAGTATCCAGCCAAGGTCCCGACCCTCGTAGGGAGGTCCGGGGGTATGCCCTGCCGGGAGATTTTTTAAAGTTTTTAAAGTGAAATGCATGAATCTGGTGCACATTGAGAGGGAAATTAAGAGGCTAAATCTGAAGAATTTTGTATGAAAAAAATGGAGACACTGTGTCAGATGAATTAGAAGCTATTGGAGAAGGACACAGATTTTCCATAATAATATTAATTTAAAATAAAATATTATGCAGGGTCCTCTGGGATGGGCTTGTTGCTAATGAGTGCATTTAAATTATTTAAAAATTAAAAGCACCATATTACATTATATTTTTAAAATGTGCCACGGGCCAATCAAACAGTGTTTGACACCCCTGCAGTAGTGGGTTACTAAGAAATTAAAAAAAAATATATATTTATTTATTTATTTTTATTTTATTTTTTTTAAAGGGCCATATTACATTATATTTTTAAAATCGGCCGCGGGCCAATAAAAAGGACACCCCTGGTCTAGTATGACCAAGCTAGATATTTTGACTTATTAATAATATTCATCTGAAATTAGATTAACTGTTTTTTATTTTTAATGGTTAACCGTTATACTATTTTCCTCCTGGTCTGTGTGTCATGAAGATGCCAATAGGAAGCTTTCCAGCAGTCGATTCAAAGTTGTGTTTGCAGGTTAAGTGGCGGAGGGCAGCAGTTTTCAGACCACGTCTTAAGTTCTGAAAATACTATATGGGTTTAATTTGGTATTTTGTTTGTAGAAAAATCAAACAGAGTTCATGGCGTAATAAATTATGATTTAGTGATAGGTGGACAAACCGTATATCTGCTTATTATAAATGTTTGTGTCTGCAACTCCCCACCTGACTTCAGGTGTTCAAACAGGTGATGTTTTGTTTGGATTAGTCACTTAAATTATATTAATTTTCTAGGTGTAAATATACTGTTGAAAGTTTCATTTTAGAACCTAATATCCGTATTTGGTTGGTAATGCCGAGTTCTTCTCAGCAACATAAAAATGTGTGATGTTTATATATAAATCATTTGTGTTGATCATAAGAACTTGCAGAATGTACTAATATAGATAGATAGACAGACAGACGGACGGACGGATGGGCGGGCGGGCGGACGGACGGACGGACGGACGGACAGACAGACAGACAGACAGACAGATAGATAGATAGATAGATGAATGAATGGATTTACTGATGACTGTCTTCTTTCTGTTCAGAGCCTGTCCGGTTGGCGGGAGGATCCAGTCGCTGTACAGGAACACTGGAGGTGAAGCGAGGACGAGGAGGGTGGAGACCAGGTCATGGTGATGACTGGACCCTGATGTCAGCAGCTGCCGTCTGCAGAGCGCTGGACTGTGGCTCTGCTGTTTCAATACGAAGGAGACACGACTCCTCCATAACATCTGCATGGAAGATCCTTTCTGAATGTCTTGAGTCTGGATCTGCCATGAGTGACTGTTTGCTAGCAGACTCCTCTTCCTACATCACAGAGATCACCTGCTCAGGTAAGCTCAACAGTGACTTTGTCTTTGGCATGAATTTCCAGTTTCTAAGTACAAATGTACTGGAGGGTGATGTGTGCTATCAGGGCCGGCCCTGACCAATTTGGCGCCCTAGGCAAGATTTTAGCTGGCGCCCCCCATTGCATTGCAGTCAGGTCCACCACTGTTCATACACTCACACAGAACTGGATAGCTTTGTCTTTGACATTTCATTTTATTTTAGATAGAAAATAAGATAGATGTTAAGACCTCATCTTCATATTTCAACAAGCTCACCTCACCTTGCTACAGCCTGACTACTCTTGCCTTTGGGTCTGTTGGTGAAGCCTTTATTCCTCATGCTGCATCACTGGGCTGTGCTTAAGGTGGAGAAGATGTCTGCAGGACAGGTGGCTCAAAGTATTTCAAATGAAAACCTGAAGAGAAAAGAGAAGTATACATGTTGTTATATTATTTATATTAATACATGGTGAAAAGCTTTAAAATGGAAATTAGATAAGATTAAACTCTTGTCATTAAAATGAAATGCAGTTTAGCATCCAACCAGAGTGAAGAGAAGCAGTAACTAATGGAAAGCTATAGGCCTAGGTAAGGTACAATCAAAGGGAAAAGTTTGCTCCTGCTTTTTATTAAATCAGGATCAAGCCTTCTGATGATATCTCATGGCTTTATGTATAGCACTTTGACTTACCTTGTGTTGAAAAGTGCCTCACAAATAAACTTGACTTGCCTCAAGTATGCAATATTAACAGTTATTATACTGTGCACTTTTAACACTGATGTAAACTAACACAATAAACCCAAGGTTGACAACCATTAATTATAGTGGAAAAGGAATAGCTTTCTAATAACCATTACAAGCAGTGCAAACTTTGGCAAATTATGACAGGGGATGTAGGCTACATGAAAAATCTTTCTAAATGCCTCTGATGAATTTAAGCTGGGAGTAACGTTACCCATCTTCCAAAAGTAAGCTAGCAAGTTAACACACTGCTCCTACAACGGCTAAAACAATGCAGTACACTATTCATTCATCACATTAACGTCACTGTAGGCAGGGCTGTACAGTGCGACAGTTTTGATCGCATTTGCTACTGAAATTGATGACGTGCGATGAAGAATACAAGTCCACTAGCACTAGTGCGACAGCTTGCTAATGAGCAGATGCTGTCTCTTTGAGACACAGAGGAGAGATGCACAACACTGCGCAACACTAAAGTCAACAGTAGTCGACATTAACACTCTCCAAATGCGGTCTAAGGCAAGTAAGTTATTGAGTCCACCCTCCACTTTGGCTGGTGAAAGATGTGTGCTCCGGACCTGTACCTGCGGCGATTCCAGCGTCTAATACACTTCACCAACGGTAATAACCGGAAGGAGATTACCGCAGTTAAGTTAGCGCGTGTGCAAACAGAACATTTCCTGTGCGCCTTCACATTAAAAGCCTGTTAATAGCCAAACGTGAGTTGACTTTTATTTTGAAGCCGGTAAGAACAGGAAGTTACTCATTCAGCTGCAGAGAAAAGTCAACAGTAGTCTAAAAACAAAGTTTGAAATAAGCCACTGAAGAACAACTTCCAACACATTCACAACAACCTATTTAATTTATCCTAAATTGTACCAATATGTATACTTATTTATTTAATAGGCTATGTTTAATGTTTTAAAGTTTGGTTTTAATTAACAGAAAGACATTTACCAAAAATGTACAAAAAATATATAGATATTAATTTCATGGGGAGAAATTATTCTGAATCAGCAAAAAAATTACAATTGATTTTTTTGTCTAAATTACAATCAGTGCACCCTATTCATTTTTCTACAATTATTTCTGCACACACTAGGATATGATATTAATTGAGAATTTCAAATGAAATCAAGATGACAGGCTAACATGTCATTAGAGCGAAATGCATGGGTTAAGATTATGCAAGTTTTCGATCATACTTTGTGTGCTACTGAATTTATTTTTGTGCTACTGATTATTTTTGCTTGCTAGCACCAGTGCTACCACCTAAAAAAATAAGCGTACAGCCCTGACTGTAGGCCTACCTCTGTCTTTGTCACGTTTTTCCTCCTCTTCTTTTCCTGTTCAGTCTTCCCTTGGCACGAGAGAGCTTTTGTCATTTTGACATGGTGTGCGCTCTTTTCTTCCGGTTCCGACCGGTGAAGTTACCGTTCAGCTACCTGGCTGATCGCCAGAAATCTGGAAGAGTCTATCGGAGGAGAGGGGGGCGCTTCAATTTTTTTATAGTTTGTCTATCCTCAGTAGTTGTCATATTTTAAGCTTAACTCATATTTTGAAATTATAGTATTAACAGTATTAGTAAAACAAATTTAAATAAAGTTTTGGTAGCCCATTTCTTTTTCTTTTTTTCGTAGCGGCGCCCCCTGCGGATGGATGCGCCCCTAGCATTTGCCTATACTGCCTATGTCCAGGGCGGGGCTTGTGTGCTATAGTGACCAGTGGCAGCAGGAGGCACATACGCTCAGCTACTAAAATACTGAAATTAAGTTCTGTTTCTAGTTAGAGGTAAAATGTATTTTTCATAGGGTTTATAGTCACACACATAATGATCAGTTATGAAACTCTCTGTCTCTCTCCAGACTCTGTCAGGCTGAAGAATGGTTCCAGTCTGTGTGCAGGTAGACTGGAGGTGAAGTCCAACCAGTCGTGGTCCTCAGTGTGTGAAGAGGACTTTGACCAGCAGGATGCAGAGGTGGTGTGCAGGGAGCTTGGCTGTGGGGGTCCTTCAGGCCTCCAGGGGCGCCGGAGGAATGGAGGCTCCGACGGGGACCAAAGAGTTCCAGTGTGAAGGCAACGAGTCTGCTCTCCTGGACTGTAGAAGCTCATCAGCTAGAAACACCTGCTCATCTGGCAGAGCTGTTGGACTCACCTGCTCAGGTAAAAGATTTCTGCTCTAATGAAAATCACTTTATTATGCCTTCACGCTGCACATGTTTCTAAGCTGTACGTATGGCCGTCTGCTTCGGGCCATTCCTGTGATCGTTATATCTCATGATCTATTTAGTTCATCAAAGATGAGGTCATGCCTCATGAACAAGATGATTCAAGAACACTAAGAGGGATTTTCAATTGTGGCTCAAACTTACACTTTGATGATAGGATGAACTGATGACATGTTGGTGGTCAATGGTCAAGGCCTCTGTGACTTTGGGTATTGTGAGAGCAATATCTCCGGAACGCCCACTCTGACTCAAAGATGAACTGAATAGATTTCAGAGGTCATAAGTTACTGTAACCTTACATACTGTCATGTTACAATGAGCTTGGATCGTATTTGTAGCTCCTTAGGAGCTTAACCATATTTAAGCATTGACTACCACCACTGGACTTTCACCGGCTCAGCAATTGTTTGTCTCAGAGGAATATAACCAGGTTGTAGTTATTCCACTGATGACTGTCTTGTTTCTGTTCAGAGCCTGTCAGGTTGGTGGGAGGATACGGTCTGTGCAGGAGCACTGAGGTGAACCAGGAGAGTGGAGACCAGTCCATGACTTCACCCTGACGACGGCAGCTGCCGTCTGCAGAGTGCTGGACTGTGGCTCTTGCTGTTTCTACACGAACCAGACAGGACTCCAACAGATCTACATGGGAGATCAGTTCTCACTGTGTTCAGTCTGGATTGGCTCTGAGGGGATTGTGTTTCATCAGCCTCCTCTTCCTCCATCATGAAGCTCACCTGTTCAGGTAAACCATCATCTATAACAGTGATGTTCCCACTGCCAGAGGTGGTACAGGACTGTAAAGTTATCCAGGACTACGGTATCCTGACAGAGAGGTGTGCTTGTTTCTTGGAGGCTCTCTGCTATAAACCGTAGCGTTCTGCACCTTAAGGAACCTGCTGTGGTTTATGCAGTAGCTTATTGTTGTTATGCTGGGACCTGGTGCAAATCATTTACTTGGGCCCTCTCCTGCTCAAACCATGGACCCACATTAACGTAGAAAAAATATTTTTTAAAAACAACATTTTTGCAAAGTTGGGTGACCGTTAAGGAGCCTGCTGATGGTTCATGTAAAGATGTTGGTTCTGGGGCGTCTTTAGCTCAGTCGGCGCTCCCCTCCCCCTCCGGGCCGGGCCCAGCAGCAGACCCGGGTTCGATTCCCGCCCGCGGTCGTTCTCTGCATGTCACTCCCCTCTCTGCCCCATTTCACCTCTGTCTTTCTGCACTATCAATAAAGCATAAAAATGCCCAAAAAATATCTTAAAAAAAAAAAAAAAAAAAAAAAAAAAAAAAAAAAAAAAAAATTATGTTGGTTCTGTCATTTCAACCACAGGGTTTAGATTGTGTCCATAATCAATTTAACTCTTGTCCTTCATTATCATGAAACAGAAGATCAGAGGTTCCTACTCTTTAAGACCTGAAACCAACAGCTACATGTTAAAGTGACTTCAGTGATTTTAGGGGATTTACCGCCTCTGGAGTCTCTGGCGAATGGGAGCTGTTGTTCTGGTGATGTCATGTGGTCTGATGTGATGTCATATGGTCTGATGTGATGACTGTGAATGTGTTTCCTCAGAACCAGCGGTTTTCTTCATCAGACTGGTCCTGGTGCTGCTGGCCCTGCTGCTGTTCATCTCTCTCATCTGCTACAGCCATAAGGTACCGAACACACTACTCTGGGGATGAAGATAGATAGATAGATAGATAGATAGATAGATAGACAGACAGACAGACAGACAGACAGACGGACAGATACTTTATTAACATAAATATGAAATTATTTGTTTTATTTTTGAATAATTTTAGGGGACCCCCTGCAGTACCCGTATGAACCGCTAGGGGGTTAAAGACACTGCTGCACTAACTCCTATCTGTGTGCTGCCATGTCTCTGCAGGCCTCCAGGGGGCAGCAGCCAGCTCCACAGGAGAACATACAGATGGATTATTATAACCTGGGAGTTAGTGGAGCAGAGGGAGGGCTGGATGAAGGCAGCAGAGGAGGAACCACAAACAGCTCCACCACATCCCCATGAGTTCATAACCGTCTCATCAGCTCAGACGAGGATATGTTACCCAGATATTCCCTCTAAACTACGACTGAAACACAATAGAAGACAGTCAGCAAAAAGGAAATAGTTTTTAGGCTTGAGTTGAGACACTGCAGGTGAATCAGGAAACATTTTTAATTTATAGAAATCATACTGAAACTTTGCCAGTTGATTATTGACATTAAAACAATTCTGTTCTGTATAACAAATGTTTCTGAAATGTTCTAATAAAAATGCAAATTTAGCAATATTTAACTAATTATGTGTACATTTGCATCTCTAAAAATCAAAAATCTAGATGTTGGATAAAGCCAGAATTAAAATCTTTATTTAATTTTTACAACATATTAGTGTCAAAGTTTTTACTGAACAGAGTTAACTATGTTAATTTTATAAATGAAAATAAATACTATGTAGGTACAGGCCTAATGAGAAAATGTCTTATAATTCAGACAATAAAATAACATATGAACAAATCCTTCTGTAATAACCTTCAGAATAGTGCTAAGAATGATTATGGAAAGTTTAGTTGATGTAAGTGCTTTAGAAGTTGAGATATTTGGTCCAGAGTATTGATAAAAATAATGTTAAGATATTGGCCGTTAAAGATGGTTGTATCGGAGAAATATACAGAAGCAAACAGACAAGGTTTATTCAATTAAACATCTAAATTAACTTGTTGGACCTGTAGTGGTTGGCTTTGAAAGCAAAATTATGACAAAATTTCAAAATTGACCAGTGCTTTAAATTTTTTTGTTTGTTTTCCCTGCAGTGTCTCTCTTTAAAATGTGTATATGCCTTAATTACCTATTCAGTATTTTTTTATCTTAGCATCTATCCCGCATGCTTATGTATGTTTTTAGAGTGGTTCATATAATTCATGTAACTTTTAATATTCTAATGTTTGAACTAATGTATCAAAACATGCCTTTACTATCTTTACTTTAAAGTTGCATGTTGTGGAAGATAGATATCACACACACGCACACACACACACAGACACACACACGCACACGCACACACACACACACACACACACACATATTATGAGTATACGGCCTGTGTGCTTACAACAGGATACACAACCTCCTCCTAGCTATAAATAGATCCTGTGGTTATAGATGTTAATCACAGTTTGTCTGCAGGAGGGGAGAGAGAAGGAGAAGAAATGTTTATGCTTTAAATGACATATAACCAATGAATTGCTTGTTTTCATATTGCTACCTTATATATTACCTTAAATGTTGATATTTTACACATTATATTTTGTATTTGAATAGCTTCACACCAATTTACTCATTACATTAACATTAAGCCTAATAATTGCATTCCCCTCCAAACGGAGATTGTACACAGACACACACACCCACACACACAGACACACACAGACAGACAGACAGACAGACAGACAGACACAGACACACCACTGTAGAAATAATGTTTTTTTTATAATAATGAGATGTTAAATCGGCCTTGGTCTTGGCTTAGCTCCGGGCTCTTTGGACCTTGATTTCTTTTAAGGGAATATGAGTTTTTTGCTAAACTTGCAGAATAAAATTTAGTAGATGTTTTTATGATATGACATATAACCAATTAATTGCTTTTATTTCATTTTATTACCTTATAAATAACCTTATAGTTTGATATTGTATCTTAAAAACGATGTGATGGTAAATTAGAGTTCCTCAGATGTTGGGCTCTGTGGACCATGGAGGGTTTTTTAGTCCTTTGACTTTCTTTGTTTTTTTGTATGTACTCTTTTGAATCATTGACTCTTGTTAGAATACGTTGTTCTGTTGCTGAGCTCGCTGAATAAAACCAGGTCGATCTGTTGATCTACTGAAAAGGTAGAACTCTTACTCATCTTTTTGCTTCTCTCTGCAGCTGGGGTGAAGTGTGTAGGGCGGTCGTCCACTGGGTTACAGGGTCGGAGGCTCGATCCCCCGTCTCCCCGCCACAGACATAGATGTCTCCTGATAGTTAGCTTGCACCCTGCGTGGTAGCTGCTGCTATGAATGTGTGTGTGAATGGGTGAATGTGTACAAAACAATGTAATGTCTGTCTGTCTGTCTGTCTGTCTGTCTGTCTGTCTGTCTGTCTCTCTTTCTCTCTCTACCCCAAATAACCAGTGAAGAAAAGAAAGACAAGAATCCGTTTTTCACATGACCAAGACTTTACTGTTCACAGCTCAGTGCCCATCGACGCCTCACACACACAAGACGAGCCCCAACAACCAGCAGACCTCTGCAGAGTCCAAGCGGGTAATAACTTCCTCTCATGGTTAACCCTGTTTTTCTCATGCGTTAAAAAACAGGCATAGTGCCACGTAAGGGCCCGAAATGTAACAAGGACCTAAAATGGTAAATGGTAATTGGACTTCACTTATATAGCACTTTTTAGCCGATTTTCTCAGCCCCAAAGCGCTTTACATTAACTTAAAACCTAAAATATGTAATAAAAAAAAAAAAAAAAAAAAAACCCAAAAAGTAATAACCGTCGATGATGTGACACAATACTGAGACCAAAACGTAAAAAAACTTATTACATTTTGGGTTAGTTATTACATTGTGGAGCAAGCAAAATATGTTTGTCCTAATTTATTTTTCTACTCCTTTGCTTTTCTAATGTGTATTATGTATTTTAATCTTGCCCCTGTAAAGCACTTTGAGTGGCCTTGTGTCTGAATTGTGCTATAGAAATAAATACACTTGCCTTGCCTAATAGTGTAATAAATATATAACATCAGTGAGTCAACCATTTATGGATTAAAGGGCGAAATGCACCATTGAAGAGTGTAGTTTCAATGAAGGAATTATTTCAATAGTTCTATGTAATTCAAGGCTCAAAGTGTTCATACACAAACTTTGATACTACACTACAAAAATATTTTGTTTGCTGTAACTATTGGTTCAAAATGTCAAACAAACACACACACACACACACACACACACACACACACACACCACTTACGTTTTGGGTTCAGCATTTTGTTACATTACATTATCGGCCAGTTATTACGATTTTCGGTTTTATTATTACATTTTTTTTAAATAACTTTTCGGGTCGTTGTTAAATTTCAGGCTCTTACAGAACAAACACATTGGAACAGAAGGTTAAAGATTTTAAATGTACACTTTGCTTTGCAAGATAAAAAATAAAGATGTCTTTATGATGGCTTAATGATTCTATTATATACAGATCAGAGCATAAACAAAATAAAAACACCCAGAAAATATAGAATGATTAAAGCATGCCCATTGTCACAGCATGAGGAGGAGGCGAGCTATTTATTCTGTGTTCACATCCAAATCTCCATTCTCTTTATCCAAGAGCATAATGAGCAAAGGATATACTTAGGGATCTCTTATGCTATTAACATAATTCGGGCATTCAATCCAGACTAATTAGAATTTTTTTTTTTGGCATGTTTACCCCAATAGGAAGAGGAGAACTATATGAAATCATTTGAAGGAACAGATGTCCCTCTACACAGATTCAGATGTATTTGTGATATACGTCACCATGCAATGTGAACCAAGCAGGATACTGTCCATACAATAGTAGTATATCTGTGGAAAAAAAAGCTGGGAGTACTGTGAGAGAGTCTTTTCAAACTGGACATGATTTCAGCTCCAGAAAGAAACTTATAGGAATAGTGCAGTATTTTTGAAGAGTGGTTGAATGATGTACTTCTGCATAGTTAGTGTGTTACCTTATGGAGTCGGGGGTGCATAAGGAGTTTAGGGGAGATTTAGCAAAAGTCAGTGTGTGTGTGTGTGTGTGTGTGTGTGTGTGTGTGTGTGTGTGTGTGTGTGTGTGTGTGTGTGTGTGTGTGTGTGTGTGTGTGTGACTGACCACCATCTCCACAAGGTAACACATTAACGATGCATAAGAACCTCACATCACCACACTTTAAATTTACTCGAATGTCCCTTTAAAATCGGATAATTGACGAGGGAGAAGCAGACACATCCATAGCACCATGGCAGCGACGCTCCCGTGCGACAGTCTGTCAACATTACTGGAAGCCCATGAAGAGAGTTTGTTAAGCTGTCCTTGGGAAATATAAGAGATCCATGAAATATGAAATAAATCGAAGGAAGTCCTTGTAACATCACAGTCTAATATGGAGTCAGGTGAGGACCTTTTCGAGGCTAAGGATGCACCGAATGTTCTTAGCCGAAAATATCAATAAAAAATTTAAATAAAAAAAATTAGTCAACAATTATTTTCTTTTTTTATGAAGTAATAAAATAGCATCCAGCATGGAGTGATGTTGAGTGACAGATGGTAAAATAAATATTTATTTTACTAATGTAATGCTAATTTTATTTTAAGTGCTTTTTTGTTGTATAGTGTCTGCTGGAATGCTTAAAAAAACTTTTTAAAATTAATATATTTAAATTGTAGTTTATGGATTTTTCTTTGAAAGGTAGACAAAGACCCTAATAAACGCCAATAACCCGATCATTTTTAAGTTTTTAACGTGATAAATAGTGACCAGGGTATCACAAAATAAAATCTCTTAACCAATAGCCAATGTGCTTTATTTTACTGGCTGGTTATTACATTATTGGACAGGTTTTAAGAAATCCTTTAAAGAGGACCTATGATGCTTTTTGACTTTTATGACCTATAAACGTTGTTATGATGATTCATAGTCATGCTTAACCATACTAAATTATCAAATAATGACTTACATGCATTTCGACGTATTCCCTGCTGACCGTCTGGGGTGTCTGTGCAGAGCACTAAACACTATTCTAGCCAGTCGAGAAGTCACGTCTTCAAAGCGGTCTACCCTTTCATAATTTGTGACGTCGCATAAAAATTTGTGACGTCTCCACGCGGATGTTTCCATGTATGGTAATGCTGTCACTTCCCTGTTCGCGTCTGCCTCGCGCCCTTATAGGTCCATGCTCGCGCTTCCCGCCACTGAAAGTGTTCCGGAAGGAAGGTAACCAATCACAACGGAGTGGGGTTTGCAGGAGGGGGGGGAGGGTAGCGGAGATGGCCCGAAGCACAGGCGGAGGGAGCCGAAGCACACACACTCAAGTGTTGACAGGATGTGCTGGATCGGCAAAATAAGAGAAAGAGCTTCCCGAAAATCTACATAGTTTTTTGTGATGTGATTCGTGTCAGGTTGCTCTATAGCAGTGTAAAACAAGAAATTAAGACCAGAAAAGTAGCATAATAGGTCCTCTTTAAAATTGTAATAACTGGAGCTGATAAAGTAATAATATACTGATATCACTTTACGCTATTGGCATTAAAGTATCAAAACCAGTCAAAAATGTAATAGCTTATTGAATAATGGCCAAAATTGGTTCAGAAATCTTTGCTGAGAAACTACATTATCGTCTTTTATCACAATAAAACCTGAAAAACTACTAAGTTGTCCGCAGTGATTACGTTAGCAGCCGTTATTACACAGATGGGCTATTTAAAGGTGCACTGTGTAATATGACATCATCAAGAAAGTTCAAGATTGCAGCGCTCCTGGGTAACCCCACCCCTTTTCGAATAATAACAGAAGCTACAGTGGCCTTCAAGGACAAGAACAATTCTAAATTCTAAACAATGCACCTGATGACATTCCAACCAACATGGATGCCTCCATAAGACTTGCCTGCTCAATGTACAAAATGCAATATTAATATTTATAATTCTCCGCTCAGGAGGATAATTCAGATTATTGGCAGAGGTGATTTTACACTAATGAGGATATTGATTTTTGCTAATAAATTACTTAAAATGTTACACAGTGTCCTTTTAATGCAATGGTGCAAAAATTGTCAAAAAAAAATAAAAATAAAAAAAAAACTCGGACAAAAATCTTTCATTTCGGTGCATCCCTATTTGAGGCGTAGCTTGTAGCTTGTCCGAAGACTGATTAATAATGATACACAAACATGTCTCAGCGTTTTGTCTCTTTGTATTATCTAGCGGACACCGTCTTCTCCTTGGCGCTTGGCTTCCCCTTAACCACACACATGGATTTGGGCCTGATTCTAGCGGTGTTGTTCGCGGAGGTTTGAGGGGCGGTTTCATGCGAAGCGCTGCGTCTCATGGTTACTGTTGTTGTTGTAGTCCTGGGCGGAAGCATGGGGAGCGTCGGGGCTCGAACCGACAGCGGCTGCCTGGACGGACATGCTCTTTGTGGGGAGGGGCTGTCAGTCCGGCAGTGGTTGGAGCTAAGGCTGCGTCGGGTTCCAAACAGGACTCTTAGGGGCATTCGGGGGCTGCCGGCCGGGGCAGGGGCAGCCGACTGACGCGGACACAGGGAGGATGACCTGGGTGAGGCGGCGGGTTTGGATTTTCTTTGACTGCTCAGAGTGCTTAGACCGATTTTCCCACTCCTGTGGACAAAGGAGTGAAATAAAAGTAGGTTAGTTATTTTTGAATTTAATAAAAGTATTTCATCAAACTGCTTCAACTACTTATTTCTATCCTTGCTTGTTGCCTCACTATCAGGTTCAAGACAAGGCCAAAGAGTCGTTGATCCAAATGTGTAAACAAACCCAGCCAATATAAGGGATTGGCATTCAATTGGGATTCAGCTTTTATTCATTTATTTATGTAAGTATTCAAGGTATCATACATCAGAAGAGAAACATAAAGAATAGCTGTACCCGTTGGTGAAGGTTGAAGCTCCTTTGGTAGTGCTGGAGTCTGGTATTGAGAGAGGAGAAGCAGCAGCCGCCATCCCCACCGCCGAAGGCCTTTTTATGGGGGTCACAGGCCTCGGGATTCTGCTCCGGCACTCCTTGCTTGAGCCTTGCTCTTCAGTCGGTTTGAGCCGGTTTGAGCTCTTTCTAGACTCGTCCGAGGTGTTATGCGTGTCCTCTTCGGAGCCCGCGGTGGAAAGAGTTTCAGAAATCCTCCGATCGTTTTCCGAAGACACCGATGAAGACGTGCCGGACAACATCCTCCGTCTCATCCAGCGACCCTGTTGCTTCTGCACCAACATTCGGGCCAAATCTATCTGCCTGACGCGCTGCTGAAGCCTGGCCCGAGCCGACAGCGAAGAGGACCGCTCCGAACCAGAATCCTCCTCCGAGATCAGTACTGGAATCCGGCTTCGAATTCTGGGCGTTACGACGGTCGGGATTTCCGATTCTGTTGTCGGAATCTTGCCGGCAACTTCGTCACTTGTCGAAGATTCTTTCTTAGGTTCCTGTGACAATTCTTCAATTGCCTTTTCATGAGATGGTGACGTGGATTCTGGAACCGCCTCCAAAGACTGGTCAAGGACAATCGACGGACCATTTTCAGTATTGGGTTGTTTGTTGTCCACTGGTGTAGCATCTTCCCCCTCTTCTGGAGACCCTGGTGCTACGCCTTGCTCATGTGTGTCATCCTCTACTACTGCTGACACCTTCATGATAACCAAAACTTCCCGGTCGCTTTCCTTGGAAGAGTGACCATTGGAGGACATGACATTGAGGTGGGACGTCTCTGCGATATGGACGAAAGTGCGCTCGACTTTTGTGAAGGGCGGCGATGCTGGAGCGATGGGAGTGGAAGGCCTGAGATCTGACCTGAGTGCAGGGGACAAGCGGCCGGTTTCAGAGAGTTCGGGCTGAATCGCTTCCCCGACTAGAAGGCGATCGTTGCGGGATATGAGGGCGCACGGTGTGGCCAACTCTAGACCGTCTAGCCCGTGTTCGCCGCCAGAGGGAGACTTACGAGTGTCTCCCGGAGAGAAAAGAACGAGGGTTTTGGAAGCGTCCTCCAAGTCAGGGTCTGCATCGGCTGTGGAGGCGTGCTCCTTCTGGCCCTTCTGGTCTTCTGCCATGAGCGTAGAAGGTGCGGCGTCTTGGCTGCGTTCGGTGCTCTTCTGACTGGCCTCGCTGTTCGACTCGCTCTTCGTGACGTCGTCATCCTTTGGCCCTAAACAAATTTAAATCGAATCAGTTTTTATTAAAATAGCCCCAATATCACAATCACAAATAGCACATGTTTGACTCAAGAAGGCTTCATAGTCCAAACACAGAGTGATAACATCTGCCCTTAGACCCTTAGCTAGACTGAGGAAAAACTCCCAGTAAAAAACCCTTTAAGGGGAAAAGAATGTTGAATGCAATGAGAAAATTATGTATTGTGTGTAATTTTCGGAAGAATAAAAATAAAATAACAGGGATAAATTATGAAACCTAAGGGAGCGGGACAGAGGAAGGGATAATTTGTGTGTGTGTGTGTGTGTGTGTGTGTGTGTGTGTGTGTGTGTGTGTGTGTGTGTGTGTGTGTGTGTGTGTGTGCGTGCGCGTGTGTGTGTGACAGATTAAGGGGATCCCTCTCTCAGGACTGATAGACAAAAAAATAGATGTCATGTAGGCCTACACAACACAGAAAACAAACCAATAGAGAAATCACAGAGTAGTACATTCATCTACAAAATGTTTACGTGCAGTTAGTTAGTTAGAAGTTAATTGCGCAGGGACAAATACATTGTTTCATATAAAATATAAATAAGATACCATGCATCAGGCCCGGTTCTAGACAGTTAGATTTGGGTGGGCCTGTAGAAATTTTAGGTGGGCACACTGGGCAGAGAGACTGAAGATGCGAGCGCGCGCCCTTGTAATATGCAAATAAACTTTGAGTGTTGCTGTGTGGGAGATTTGATTCTTGCATGTTTTTTTTCGAAAATGTTTATGAATAACATATAATATACATTATATATAATTTTTAATCGCAGTATTAACTGTAGGCAGCCTGAGCTGATTGAAGAGAAAGCTTTGGGACTGGGCAACCTGGATGGTGGTAGTCCAGAGCTATATACTATACACACTATATAGATATATAGTCTTTCCACTATTGGGTCCGATGTCCAGCTGGGTGAATGAAAATAGTGGCCAGCCGAGGTCACGACCCTGCTAGGAGGGTCCGGGGGTATGCCCCCCCGGGAGATTTTTTTTTACCTTTTTAAAGTGAAATGCATGAATCTGGTGCACTTTGAGAGGAAGATTAAGAGGCTAAATCTGAGGAATTTTGTGTGAACAAATAATTTGGAGTCACTGGGTCGGATGAATTAGAAGCTATTGAAGAAAGACACATGGATTTTCCATAGAAATATAAATTTGAAATAAAACATTATGCAGGGTCCTCTGGGATGGGCTTGGAGCTCTTTTTCTTTTACGGGACATATTTTTCTGTAATCTAATGAATTCATTTAATTGCAGTGAGAGGAATGAAGCAGAAGAACTCTGTTGTCCAGTTATCTTTTTTTCCACAGACGAGGCTGAAATAGACTATAGACTATACACAGTGCATGGGCAACTGAGGGCAGCCCCATTTTCAAATATTTTTAAATAAACTCAACACACACTGTGCATGCCATGGACTTGAACGTGACGTGATCAGTTAACCTCGGATTACCTCCCAGATGAACTGATTCAATTATTAAGCTATTAACTATCTACCAAAACATTGTATTCCTTTTATTGTATGATAAGTTACATTTACATAATATGATGTTGATATCAAACACACAAACTAAAAAAATAAAAAAATAAAACTAAAAATTGGGGGGGGGGGGGGGCCTGGCAGTCGGGACCCTTAGCAACCGCTCATTTCGCTTATGCCTCGGGCCGGCTCTGACCAGTGACCACTATAAGCGGGTGGGTATCTTGGAGGCAGGCTGTCCTGCCCACCCAATAATACAATTAGAAGCAATGCATGGTAATGGTATATTCTTTAGTGTTAATTAATTGTCTGAATTTTATTTGACATTTTCTTGGACAGCGAATGAACAGGTCCGTCCGATAGTGGGTCTGGACTTCCACCTAAAAAAAATAATAATAATTTGATTGGGTGGGCACGGCCCACCCTGGCCCCTGGCTACCGCCGGCCCTGCCATACATACAGGTTTCTAGTCAAGACTAATTTGCAACCCCTGTCCCTATTTAGGCCTTTACTAAAAAAACACACGAATAGGAATGCACAACACAGAACACATCAAATACAGGAGACATAAAGACAAAAACAAGGACAGATACCTGGACACTCGAGGACTTCTTGTTCATCGGGCGTGGCAAAGGTCCGGCGCTGGGGCAAAGTACCGGTCAGCATAACCGTGAGGAAGTCGGCTCTCTTCACTTGAAGCTGAGGGAGCATGTGGAAAAGCTCCTTCTCTTCAATCTGAGCTTTTGTCCGATAGTCCGGGGAGGTCGGCGAGGGCGTGCTCTGCTCCGTGGGCGACAACACCTAGGAAACAAATACAATGAGAACGTTTTATTCAGTTTTAATTTGAATTTAATTAACTTTATTTACTTATTCATCCGTTAGAAACTTCTTCATTTGAGCAGAGCATCATCAGGTCACATACACAGCAACTCAACACATTATACCACACACACACACACACACACACACACACACACACACACACACACACACACACACACACACACACACACACACACACACACACACACACACACACACTGTGTCTGTCTATCAATGACAATGCTTTACATTGTTTACGTTTTAGATGAAGATAATGTGATCTGGCACAATTTACCATTCGTCAAACAGTAAGAAAGACGTCTATCTATCTATCTATCTGTCTATTTGTCTGTCTGTCTGTCTGTCTGTCTGTCTGTCTGTCTGTCTGTCGGGCTGTCTGTCTGTCGGGCTGTCTGTCTGTCTGTCTAGCTATCAATGACAATGCTTTACATACAAAGACGTCTTGAAGTAATGTATTTGCCCCCAAAACCATTTTAATGACATGTTGGTTGTACACAAGCTTTTCAAGATTGTCTAGATTACATACATTGATATAAAAGGCACAAAAAAATGCATTGCAGAGTTTATCCTTAGACAGCACACAGTCAGGTGATTTTTCAAGTGTTTTCCTTTCATAAATATTTAACATACAGCATGTACATGACATACTTAAACCCCGCTATGTATCATGCTATTAAGAGATTAACTGCAGACCTAATTACTTTCTACATTTCTGTATATATGTACACAGCAATCTTCATCATTTTGGATTTTTACAAAAAAAATTAAAATACATGCTTCACCTGAAAATCATACAAGCAGAACTGTACAATCGTATAGTGATAGAAAAAGAAAGGCTTACACATGTATTTTACACGCGACAGTCAGACACCCACGGATCATCACATTGAATTTAAACTGTGAGCTCTTCAATCCTCTTTATCACCAGAACAGGACACAAACTCTGATGTTATTGCAAAGACCTTTTTAAGGAGGCATTCAGGTATTTTATGAAACACTACCAACTGTGCCTGGACTAAGCCTGCGTTCCAGTCCCCATACTTTCTGCTCTTAAGTATGGAAAAAAAAAAAAAAGATTTAAGATGTCCTAATTCTTGTGGCTGGATTTAGTATGCTTAAAAAATACCCGGACGTCGCACTACATCCGGATGAGATTTATAGTGTTGATATCAGCATGCTATTTGGGTGATTCTGACCCACAATCCAGTGCGCACCTGAAGTGACATCACATCGACGGAGCCTCCGTATGAAAACAAATGGGGATGAGACGGATATAAAAGCAAGAGGCAAGATCAAGGCGCCATGTTATGATGAAATATATTAGTTAAAGTATGTACCAAGTGTAGCATACTGCATCCTAACTATATACTGTTTATGGTCAGATGTAGTATGTAGAAAAGAAAAACAAAACAGTATGAGATGTAGAACGCAGGGATAGTTTCAACTAGTATGTCATTCCCCTCTTTGCCACATTTCAACTCTGTCTCCTAAATATGTCCAATAAAGTAAAAAAAAAATGAAAAAAAGCCAAAAAATTATCTTAAAATAAAAAAATTTAATAAAATAAATCACCAAATGTCATCTATTCATGTTTATACATTATATCATATTTTTGCACAATTCTTCCCAGAAATGTCTTAATGCGCCCCACTATGAGCTTAGCTAGCCAAAACACGTCCAGGGAACTTTCTCTGGATACACACAGGTGAAATCAGTATTTGTCTAATTTCAGCTACAAACAGTTTTGCTAAAATATCTGAATGTTCCTTTGAGAATCAACTTTTAGAAACACACATGAGGTCCACACTGACCTGATAAACAAACTGGTGAACGTGGCGTACAGCTCAAATAAAACAAAAATGGAGACTAGTGCTCAGCTGTAAAGACACAATGCAGTTCTGTTCTTTCTACAGACTCTTTATCTGTACATTATCACCCTGTTATTCCGTAGAGAGCAGCACTAACATCAAATATGCGATAAAATGTATGTTTGGGAGACGCGTTATATAGTTTTCTTTTACATTTATATAGTTCTAATGTGTGTGTGTGTGTGTGTGTGTGTGTGTGGGGGGGGGGGGGGGCGGGGGGTTCATGAGGTATAAATGTTTTCTGGCAGACTTTGTAATAGAGTTGGACTTAACAGTTTTAACAGTTTATGTTAAATCCACATATATCGAGTTGAGAAAAATTACGTGACGAAATTATTATTTTTCTGCTGTTAAATTCCTTCAAAATGCAGATTCTTCAGGGGATAAAATATTCTTTAAACTCATTTTTAGTTCGACCACTGCACAGCACTACTGTTCACCAACACATCCGAGACACACACACACACACACACACACACACACACACACACACACACACACACACACACACACACACACACACACACACACACACACACACATCCAAAATGTTGTGTTACAGCAATATAAGGTAAAATAAACAGATATTATTAGACATGTTACTTAAAGGTGCTCCGAGGAACTTTCAGTGTGTGTTAATTCTAGCGCCCCCCTTTGGACAAAAGCAGTAGTGTTTTTACATGTTTTAGTTTTCTCAAAAACTATTTAATAAGTTATAAGGTTTAATATTTGCGTTGTTTTAATCAACTTTAACCAAATATGAGTAGCAGCAGTTTGAGTAACACAGTAGTTCAAACAATAATAAGTTTGACGTGTTCTTACTGAAAAAGAAAAACGCCTTCTAGCAACAAAAAAAAAAAAATTGGGCCGTATTTCAGATGCCCGGCAAAATGTTTATTTGTTGAAATTTTGCACTTCATCAAATCAATACTTGGAGTCAGTATACAAGCGTTTCTCACAGCATTATATTGAGAAGAATTTGGGTTTTTTTAAGAACACATTTTGTGTGTACAGTGTACTGCCAGATTTACAGATATCTTGGACTGGCACTTCACATGTTTACGGTTGAGAGAAAATTCAATCGCATTCAATCCAACTGCGACCTAGCTTTACAACTACAACATTATAAACATAGGTTGCGTTCCGAATCGCATACTTTCTACTATATAGTATGTAGAAAAAAGATTTAGGATGTCCCGATTCTTGTGGCCAGATTTAGGGTGGTTAGAAGTACCCGGATGTCCTACTTCATGCGGCCAAGATTGTTAGTGTTGAAAAGTGCATCCTATTTGGGCGATTCTGACCCACAATCCAGTGCGCAGGTGAAGTGACGTCACATTGACGAAGCCTCCATATGAAAACAAAAGGGGATGCGACGGATATAAAAGCAAGAAGCAAGATCAAGGCGCAATGTTATGATGAAATAAGAGAGTAAAGTATGTCCCAATAGTATGCCCACTACATCCTAACTAGATTCTTTTTATCATCGGATGTAGTATGTAGGATAGAAAAAAGAAAGAGTATGCGATTCGGAACGCAACCTGTTCTGCCGCTCGCTCAAAAAGACGCTCAGTGTGCCTCATGCTCACAATGTTCTTCCTCTGTGGTGTTTGATGTCACACATTATCGTCCCCTAGTGGCCTGGCATGATTAAAGCTGGGGTATGTGATTTCTGATTGGTCAAAGTTAACATGAGCTGTACACTTTGACCAATCAGAGCGAGGCTCCGATTCTCTGTTCTTATAGGCTGTTGGGACTGTCCATTCACTTTGGCACGACTTTGTTGGTGTAGAGCGTGTCAGGGAGGGACCATAGGGGAGGGACCAAAGAGAACAAGTGGAGCGGTTGAGGTATTTGGATTCAAATCTCTATCCCAACTGCCACTTTCTCATCCAAATCCTCCACCCCAGCTTTAAGTCACTGTTTTCAATAGTTTTTAACGTTGATGTGTGTGGACGGGAAATTTCTGCAAATGGTGGACAAAAAAAGTAATTTTTTAAATATCTGTGTATGTGTGGAAAATGGCATTTGAGACATAAAAGATGTAACGAAATAAAGAAATATATATAAAAAAAACTAATCTATCCAGCATAGTGAATCCTGACTTCCTCGGCTAACAGTCTGAACAGGATGTGCGTTTATGTTCACGTGTGCGATGCAGAATAAAAGCGTATATTTCTGAGATATCAGGACTGACAAAAGGCATTTGCTGCTCTCTCGTTAAACCTCAGCTGATCCGTGAGTATCCACTATAGAAACAGCGAGAATTATTTACAAAAAAAAAAAAATCACAGACGTTTTTTCACTCATGAAGTGTATAATTCATTGTGTGTGTTTTTAACAGTTGTAATTACAGTACAGTGCTGTTTTCAGCCGTTTTACAGTCAGTGGTGCGTGTGGTACGAAAACAACAGATCTCATGCAAAGAGTGGAGATAGTCCTTAAACAGACTCTTTGTACGAGTTCAATGCTGCAGATTAAGCCCACTCAAAAAGCTTTTATTAACTGACCCTGCGTTCCAATCCTCATACTTCCCTACTATTCAGTATGCCAGAAAAAGATATAGGATGTCCCCAATACACGCACGTCAATTGTAGTATGCTGAAAATACATAAATGCCCCACTAACTCCAATAGAATTTTTTTGCAGTATTTGTCTTTATTATTTATGACATTTCTCGACATAATGAAAAAAAATCTTCCTTATCTGATTTTTTTTATTTTTTATCTCCCGTGGCCCTAAAACTCGTCTGCACTTTAGTATGTAGTGTAGTAAAAAGAAAAAGTATAAGATTTGGAAGGCAGGGTGAATGTGGCACTGAGTTCGAAACAAAAGACTTGGCACGGGCCGATATCCTGTTTCATGGTTTGAAAAAGTAAAGATTTCAAAACCGCGATTATTTCCCGTCTTTCCATTCTAAAGTATTAGCTTTTTAAAATTTAAAATGCTGTTTAAAATAATTTGAATTTGCATTGTTTTATGTTTTAATTGTATGTATTGATCTATTAAGTGTGTTCATGTTTAGAATATCCTATATGTTTAAAGATCAAAAGATTGTGTGTAGCCGGGGAATTATTATTTTTTGTTTTTTTAGCCAGACATTTCAGAATAAGACATTTTTCGAGCTGTAATTGAAACACAAGGATACAGTGAAACCGTGGTGTTTTTTCTTAAGGTTATCAAACCCTCAGAATATCAAACCGGCCCCATTGCCTACAAACGACACAATCAACATCTATCAGTGACAATCTTGTACAGTAGGTGAATAATTTTGCAGCCGTGCAAAATAAAGATAGCAGCTAGACCACTTCATACATTCTCTCAAAGTGGCTGTAGTGTCGCGATGTGCTAAATATTAACTCGGGCAGGACAGCCACGAAGCAGCATGGAAACAAACCCGTGGGCTGTGTCCAAAAACGGCCTACTAACGTCCTCCCTCCTGCATACTCAACATGTATATACTACATACTAAAAGCCCTACTAACGTCCTCCCTCCTACATACTCAACATGTATATACTGCATACTAAAAGCCCTACTAACGTCCTCCCTCCTGCATACTCAACATGTATATACTACATATTAAAAGCTCTACTAACGTCCTCCCTCCTGCATACTCAACATGTATATACTACATACTAAAAGCCCTACTAACGTCCTCCCTCCTACATACTCAACAGGGATCCATACAACATAAAGTACTTAACCATGCAGTGTGTATGGATACTCATCCGGGCATTTACACTGAAGTACACAAACTCGCATACACAACCACAACATACTTAAATTGATGTTGAAATTAGTATGAGTAGGACGTTAGTAGGACTTTTAGTATGAGTAGGACGTTAGTAGGACTTTTAGTATGAGTAGGACATTAGTAGGGCTTTTAGTATGAGAAGGACGTTAGTAGGGCTTTTAGTATGAGTAGGACATTAGAAGGGCTTTTAGTATGAGTAGGGCGTTAGTAGGGCTTTTATTATGAGTAGGACGTTAGTAGGGCTTTTCGAACCCAGCCAGGTTGTCTGCGATGAGCACCCGGCTAATCGCAATGCCTCAAGCTTAAGCTAAAAGAAACAGCAAGTGGTGCATAAGTAGGTAATGTAGCCCTTTAACACATTGAGAAAGCAACCGTTTGGCTTTCATTGCACAGAAAAAGCACTCCTAGCTGTAGGCTCATGAAGTCTCCTCCCAAACACGTCGAAACAATGTTCTGGATTCTAAAAAAGCTGTTTGACTGACGTTCAGAAGCAACTCAACACTGAACATTGGCTCATTGCTCTCGTAGTAAAGCCCCTATCTCACTGGGCTGCGACAGTGTGTCCCTAAAGCCCCGATCTCACTGGGCTGCGACAGTGTGTCCCTAAAGCCCCGATCTCACTGGGCTGCGACAGTGTGTCCCTAAAGCCCCGATCTCACTGGGCTGCGACAGTGTGTCCCTAAAGCCCCGATCTCACTGGGCTGCGACAGTGTGTCCCTAAAGCCCCTATCTCACTGGGCTGCGACAGTGTGCTACAAGTTGGAGACACAAAATTGCGAGAAAATATGCAAATTAGCGACAATTTTCACTTGCAGTCTCACTGAGTTGGTTCCTCTCGACACGTTTGCGAATGTCCCATGGCCAAAACTTTCAAGGAGCTCACATTTATGTCTAGCGAACGTCTGGCGAGCGTCGCATGAACGGAATGTCAGTCTCATTTTTGTGTCAAATCAGTCGCAATTCAATTTCATATGTCTCAAACTTCTCCTACTTTCTGACTCGCGGAGACTAAATTGAGAAGGGTTTGCGACGCGTGCGACACATCTGCGACCACTCTGAGACTATTTTGAGAGTAGATATGTTGCACACATTTTTTTAACATGTTCAAAATTCAAGCGACGGGACTGCGAGGCTCTGCGACTCATGCGAGGAAATTGAGACCCCCGCAAACGTTTCAAGACAGTTTAGAGACTCCCTCGCGAATGCAGTCTCCAACTTGTCGCAAACATTCGCAGCCCAGTGAGATACTGGCTTAAGTAACATGGTGGATAAGACCAACCAAACACAACCTCCACGCCTCTCTTAGAATAACACAAACACAGATTACTTTCAAGGATGAAACTCTCATTCAAAGTAATATGTAACATCGTAGAATATCTACCGAACTTCACCGGAGATCTATTGCTGTAATATGATTGGCTCTGAAACATGACAAATGTGATGACAAAATTCCATTTCGAAGCCGAAGAGCATGTCGTTTTTGGGCTAAATCAGGTCGTCCCATTCTGGCCTTTATTAAGACAGAGAAGGACGGTTAAAAATGGGGGTTTCTACGGTCCGATTTGGTCCAAATTTCTGGACCCCGTAAAGCCCTTATGAACATTTTTCAAACTTTTCAATCAAATCTCAAACACTTCATCGTTGGCAAAGTCGTCATTTCAATAACCTTTAGCGTGGTGGGGTGTATTGATACCAAAAACAAACAAACGATAACTGATTAAAAGGTTCACAAAAGCCATCAGAAAGCCCATTTAAAGACGTTTTAGTCATTTCACTTATTGCATCTGTGTTTTGCATCCATATAGTGACCCCCACCTCCCCTGCTCTCTGGTCTACTCAGTTATAAAGTGCAACAGTAAAGTACAGCGGTCGGAAAATCATGATAGAAAAACATGTCAGGAAATCAAAAAAACCTCTCCGGAGATTCCCACATGAAGGAGTTCCCTACACAGTGAAGCTTGTAGGTTTTTTTTCTCAACACTACTCCACAGTTCAGTTACTTAGCTCCATCAGAAACAGTTCACAAAGCCAGAAAGCCCAGAAAACACCCAACAATAACCAACACCGTGTCCTAAACCTTTTTTTTGCAAATTTTCAAAAGATTAGCTTCACGAGGAGAAGGAAAACCGAACCTTAAGCGTTGAACTCAAAGTACCACCTAAAGCCTGTTACAAATTCTGCGAGAGGAACGAACAAACTTCTCGGTGACAGAGCTGCGAGAAGAAAATTACGTAATTTTCTTCTCTCAGCTCTGGTTCAGCTGTTCTCACAGCTTGTTCTCGACACATCGTCCGGGCCGAACTTTCTTCTCGCAGCTTGTCCCAGAACTATTGGGTGATTGGTCAGTCTGAGGAAAATCAGCTGGTGCTACTATGGTAACAGCGTGTGACGTGTGCCGCGGTGAGGAGTTCGGCACTTGAGTTCTTGTGAAGTATGAAATGTCCAGACCAGAAAGAACTTCTCTCAGCTCTGTCACAAGAAGTTTGTTCTTTCTTCTCGCGGAGTATGTAACAGGCTAAACGCTGCTAATAGAATGTCATGACAAATCCAGTATTTCAGTCATAAACTCAAGATGAAATAGTAATCAGCTCAAACAAGCCATGCAACGAACTAAGTGATAACAGGCCAATTATAAACTAGGTGATGTCACCCTTCCCATGATGCTCTCTGTCAAGTTTCCAACCAATCATAAAAACTGTTTTAAAGGAATACTTCACCCATACGGAACCAGCGTTCAATCATTATAAGATCGCTATTATAATATAATGAATGAGGTTTTTCTTCCCTCAGTCTTCCCTTGGCCCAGCTGTCCTGTTAATCCTAACCCTACATTGTACCGTGTGTGATGTCACACATGGGAAAATGTAGGGTTAGACAGTGAGACCATAAAACACTCTTTCTGCCTTTTCTCAGGCTAGGATGAACCAATTTTAAAAAAAATTGCACATTTATACTACATAGGATCTCAGAGTTCAATACACCTTCATATTTCCACCGGTCAAGTAGGTCTTTAGGAAAAATGTGTATGTGAAAGAGGCAGCTCTGTTACAGCAAAATACAACAATATATAAAACTTTTTTCTTTAAAGAAGCAACTTAAAAAAGCAACTGCTACATTCTAAATGAAAACAAGAAATAGTCGGAGTTTGTTTTCCCTTTTAGTGTGTGTGTTTCTGTGTGTGTGTGTGTGGTGTGTGTGTGTGTGTGTGTGTGTGTGTGTGTGTGTGTCTGTGAGAGAGAGAGAGAGAGAGAGAGAGAGAGAGAGAGAGAGAGAGAGAGTTTGTCACGAAAGTTTCAGTTTTTTTAAAATGAATAAATGGTGTTTTTGAATTTTTGGAAATGTTTTTTTTTTTTACAACATTTATATAAAATTGTTTTGAAGGCTTTTATTTTGTGGTTTAATAAAAGTCATTGTGTTAACTCTTGTTTTCCCTTTTAGTGTGTGTGTTTCTGTGTGTGTGTGTGTGTGCGTGTGCATATGTGTGTGTGTGTGTGTGTGTGTGTGTGTGTGTGTGTGTGCGCGTGCATATGTGTGTGTGTGCATATGTGTGTGTGTGTGTGTGTGTGTGTGAGTGTGTGTGTGTAGACCTTTTTCTTTTTGAATTTGATGGCAGACTAGAATTTCATTATTGACATTTGTAGTATCAGTTCTTCGTGACATCATCACAACATAACATGGATTCATCTGGATCACTGGTTTTGTGTTGGTGCAGACGTGTGGTGAAGTGAAGCGGTTTCGGTGTATTGCTTTTGTGAACGCGGATGGTGATTATTGAGGGTTGTGTGTGTGTGTGTGTGTGTGTCTGTCTGTCTGTCTGTCCATGTGTGTGTGTGTCTCTATGTGTCTTTCCATGTGTGTGTGTGTGTGTGTGTGTGTGTGTCTGTCTGTCTGTCTGTCCATGTGTGTGTGTGTCTCTATGTGTCTTTCCATGTGTGTGTGTGTGTGTGTGTGTGTGTGTGTGTGTGTCTGTCTGTCTGTCTGTCTGTCCATGTGTGTGTGTGTCTCTATGTGTCTTTCCATGTGTGTGTGTGTGTGTGTGTCTGTCCATGTGTGTGTGTCAATGTGTGTGTGTCTGTCCATGTGTGTGTGTCTTTCCATGTGTGTGTGTGTGTAGTTTTGGACACAGACAGATTACACAAAGTCCAAAAACGTGATCGCCGGGACGACCTGCATTCCTCGTTGATAGTTCCTTTTCATTTCAGCAGCAAAAAGCACGAAAAAAAAAAATCTAAAATAAATAAATAAATTTATTCATTAATGCACAAGATACCGCACACGCTTAACAGTCTGTTAGCAGCCCCATTCCAACCTTCCAATTCTTTTTTTCTTCACAGATTCACGGAGGAAAATAATGAGTGTCACATGGTTTCCTCCAGTTCGCCAGGTCGGTGGCGTGTGCAACATTATAAGGTTTGACGAGAGGCTTTTAGAATACTTTTTTCATAATTTTTTTTTTTTAGTTTTTAGTTTATTGCATGGAAAATATTTCCAGTCATCAGCACTTTTTACTCCTCTTCTTCTGATCCTCCGCTCGGAAAAGAGTCGGTAGAGCTACGTGTGTGTGTGTGTGTGTGTGTGTGTGTGTGTGTGTGTGTGTTTTGCACGGACCGCACCAGAGTTGGTTTGGAAGCATACAGAGACCTTATCTTCGACTAGAGATAGAATGGATGGATGGATGGATGGATGGATGGATGGATGGATGGATGGATGGATGGATGGATGGATGGATGGATGGATGGATGGATGGATGGATGGATGGATGGATGGATGGATGGATGGATGGATGGATGGATGGATGGATAGATAGATAGATAGATAGATAGATAGATAGATAGATAGATAGATAGATAGATAGATAGATAGATAGATAGATCAAGACCACCTCTTCAGCAAGGTCTCGGTACGCTTACGGTGCTTGCGTTCGATTTCAAACCAAACTGCAGGTGTGAAAGCGCTTCAGGGCCTGACCTACTCTTAATGTGTCGTAGTTGTTTACATTATATGTCGTTTATCAGACGCTTTTATCCAAAGAGACTCACAACTGGAGCACACATTCATACACCGATAGCAGCAGCAGCTACCACTCAGGGTGCAAGCTAACTATCAGGAGACATTCAGGGTTCAGTGTCTCTTTGCCCAGGGACACTTGGACATGTGGCGGGGAGACGGGGGATCCAACCACCGACCCTCTAGTTGCGGGTCCACCACCCTACACACTGTGCTACATCCCACCCGTTTACAGACAGTGTTTCCTTTTCCCTCATATCGCGTTTTCTTTGGAATATATTTAAGTTTTTTTGCCATAGCTCAGTAATGCGGTGTCTGCCTCCACCCCTGACACCTCTAAGTCAATGGCATTACATTTCTCACTTTGCTCTACGAACAAGCGATCAAACGGTGGAAATCAGTAACGCACACAAAACATCAGTAGATCAGGCCCTTAATGTACTTCACGCGCGGTGTGTGTGTGTGTGTGTGTGTGTGCATCAGTAAATGTACTTCCTATATGTTTGTGTGAATGTACTTTTCGTGTGTGTGATTTTTATTTTTATTTCTCTGAGTCCGTCTCTCAGTCAGTCAGTCTCCTCTCTCTCTCTCTCTTCCTCTCTCAGCTGTTGTTGTTCTTGTTCATGAGCTTAGCTAGCATCTGCTGCAGTTGGGTCCGGGACACATTCAGTACAGAGTGTCTGCTTCGAGGGCTTCCGGGGGTCGGTAGCGTCCCACCGCCGCCCGCGTGACGTCTGCGCGCTGAAGCGGCCGCCGCGGTGACGTGCGCGGGACTGCTCTCCGCCGAGCGGCTGCGTTGGATGAAACTGCCTCTCTCGCCGCCGTGAGGGTAATGCTCCGTCTCCAAGGTCGACGAGGAGAAAACGTAGGATGCGAGACGTCTGAGCTGGTTGGGTCGCGGCATGTGCCTGTCCTCGTCCAACTGCAGAATAACACAGAGAGAGAGAAAGAGAGGTTAATACATCTCGATATATATAAGGTCCAAAAGAAATTACATTTATTTGTGTTTTAATGTGAAAGTAAAATGTTCAAGTTAAAAGGTTCAAGTTACATTTTCACCGGAGTAGAAGTATTGAGTCTGATCATGAAATGGTGCTCAATGCAAAACTCTGCAGGTTAAACGTCGTTTTTTTTTTTAAAGCACTGGTCGATTTTGAGATTTTTGCTTCTAACATAACATGTCTTCTTTCATACTAGTATAAATCAAAGGTCCAACATGTACATTCAGGAGTTTATTTGACTAAACCTTGTCTGTTTGCGTCTGTTTATTTCCCCTATTCAACCATCTTTAACGGACATTATCTCAACATTATTATTTTTCAAAACTCAACTGAACTTTCCACAATCATTCTCAGCTCTTTTCCGAAGGTTATTACAGAAGGATTTGTTCATAGGTTGTTAATTGTCTGACTTATGAGACATTTTCTTCTTAAAAACATGCAGAAAATCGGCTGCTACAATGCTTTGATAAATGATCTTACGGCTCCCTGACCACCCGTTTGGACAGTAGCAGTGGTGGAAAAAGTATTCACATATTTACGTAAAAATAAAAGTACAAGTAAAAGTCCTGCATTGAAAAGTTAAACCGGGGTAAAAGTATCAACTATGACCAGGGAAAAATTACGTTAAGGCAAAACACTGCAGGCTCAAACATAGCTTTTCCAACACTGGTCGATTTTAAGATTTTATGTCTGTTTTGATGATGTCTTTACTAGTATCAGAGTGTTGCAAATGTACATATCATTAGTTAAAGGTGCAGTGTGTAATATGACATCATCAAGAAAGTTCTAGAAAGTTCTAGATTGCAACGCTCCCTGGGTAACCCCACCCCTTTAGAATAATAACAGAAGCTACAGTGGCCTAAATTCTAAACAATGCACCTGATGACATTCCAACCAACATGGATGCCTCCATAAGACTTGCCTGCTCAATGTACAAATGCAATATTAATATTTATAATTCTCCGCTTAGGAGGATAATTCAGATTATTGGCAGAGGTGATTTTACACCAATGAGGACATATTTATGAATGAGGATATTGATTTTAGCTAATAAATTACTTAAAATGTTACACAGTGCCCCTTTAAGTATTGCCACATTCACATATTGTTTTGGTCAGACTAGCATGGTCCGTCCAAGTATAATTCTTCTGCAGTTGTTCACATTGAATGATGGGAAAATGCCAGTTAAGTTGGTGTAACCTTTATCGTTGTCCTACTTGTGCTAATGTAAATGTTTGTTGACGCGTGTGAGGCTGTTAATTCGTAGCTACAACTGTGTTATTATACATACTGCAGATTCATCACGCTTCATGCACGGACCCTAGATTCCCTACTAGCCCAGTGAGACCAGCCTTATCTCTAGCAAGCTCCACTTTTGTTTCTCTCTCACAGGTGAGTGTGGACTTCAATCTCCTTCTGTAAGTGGAAGGCAGCCCCTGATTGGTTCATGTAGTCATCAATCTAGCCTCCAGTCAGACCGGACCCTCCCCACTTTCTGTCTGTTAGTGGAAGGCAGCCCCTGATTGGTTCATGTAGTCATCAATCTAGCCTCCAGTCAGACCGGACCCTCCCCACTTTCTGTCTGTTAGTGGAAGGCAGCCCCTGATTGGTTCATGTAGTCATCAATCTAGCCTCCAGTCAGACCGGACCCTCCCCACTGTCTGTCTGTTAGTGGAAGGCAGCCCCTGATTGGTTCATGTAGCCATCAATCTAGCCTTCAGTCAGACCGGACCCTCCCCACTTTCATGGGGAAGGTCATCAATCTAGCTTTGTGAGACCAACCATATCTCAGGAGCATATTCGTCGATCCATGTTGACGTTAATGACTACATGAACCAATCAGGGGCTGCCTTCCACTAACAGACAGAAAGTGGGGAGGGTCTGGTCTGACTGGAGGCTAGATTGATGACTACATGAACCAATCAGGGGCTGCCTTCCACTAACAGACAGAGATTGGAGAAATTTGAACTGATCTGTTGGAGAGAAACTCAGAGAAACTGTGAGATCCGGCTGCTCTCACCCGGCTATGGATCCCCCCTCTAGCTGAAAACATTGGTGATTAAAAACACCCACCACAACTCCCCCCCATTAAAAAAATAAGCAGTTTTGAAAGTACACAAAGTCACCAGCACGAACACACTGCACATAACGATTCTCACTACTTTTACAAACAGGTTGAGTCTCGAACAACTGACAGTTTGAAGTTTTTGAAGGAGATGCAAAAAAATTAAAAATTATAATAAAAAAAAATTAAAAACCAAGGAACACAACGGAGAGATGGATCGTCACGCACACAAAACACAGACACACGACGGAGGAGAAATTAGGGAGAGGAAATATGTCTGAACAGAAAAGCAAAAAGAAGGATATGAACAGAAGTAAAGGACTATTCCTAAACTGTGCTTACCCCGAAACATCACTTTATTTCTTCGTCTGCTGTCCCCGTGGCACCCTCGCGCTTTTCTCTTTTCTGTGTCTCCTCGAGGTGATTGAAACTCGACATACTGTGTACTTTTAAAAGCGATAGGTTGGTTGGTGGGGTGGGTGGGTGGGTGGGGTAAGGGTTGGGGGTTTGGGAGGTTGGGGGGGGCAAAGGCATCAGTAGTTATATATATGGAGGGCAGGACAAAAAGGGGGGAAGAATTGAAGAAAAAGAGAATGGTAGTCCTCGATGGTTTGGCTTTGCTTGGCTTGGCCGTGAAGAGCTCGTTTTGAGAGTATAGCCGTGGCGAAAAAATACAAATTAAAAAAGATATCGAAGCTAAAATATCACTAAGAAAAAATATGTGCACACGTGTTTAAGGCCTCAAACGGTGTGCTTTGTTTTATGGTGCTATTGCGGGAAAAGTGAAAAATGATCAGTGGATGTTATAACGTCCAGCCTGTGAAGTATGGAGGACCAAACCTGACGTATTAGTGCGTAAAAATAAATGAGTGTATGAGCAAATCAAATGGTCACATGAATGTACAACTGAACTGAAATATAATTTTTAAAAAAAAACAGGAAAATAATCATTTAAAATCATCACATGGAGAAAAATCCTGCTGAAAGAAAAATGATTAAAAAAAAAATTATAAAAAAAAATTAATTCAATGATTCCACATTCGCCTTATGAAATCAGTTGTGCATATTTCAGACTCCCCAGAGGTTAAATCCTGATGATTTAATACGAACACACACACACACACACACAAACACACACACACACACACGCACACACACACACACACATAAGGCGAGACACAGCAGGCAAAAACATGTTTTTTTTTTTCTCGTAATTTTTGAGACTTATCTCTATTCTGAAGGTTAATACAGAAGGGTTTGTTCACAGGTTGGCCATTGTCTGATTTATGAGATATTTTCCTCTAAAAAAAAACATGATGAAAATGCATTTTTAAGACATGAACATAGTATTTGTTGATTCAAAAAAGGAAAAAAGACTGTATCCAGAATATGTCTAGCTCTGACTTTGGACGCTATTATGTTGTATAAAATACGTAAACATTTGGCTTTATCCAACAGATAGATTTCTGTTGCATAAATAGTTGGATATTGAAACATTTGCATATTTATTCAAATATTTCTGAAACAGTTTTATTTTAATTTATTTTTTTACGTCACTGATGAAATGACAAAGTTAAACATTGTACTCTATTCTCCTGCAGTGTCTTGCCTTAACTCAAAAGCTTTCCCCCTCTATGCTATATGCTATGCTATATGCTATGCTATATGCTATGCTATATGCTATGCTATATGCTATGCTTTATTTCATTACTATTTTGCAAGCCTTACAGACCACGCACGTTTCTTTCTATTACATCCTCTCTACCCTGAAAAAGTTTTATTGTTTATTTCGCACTAGAAGTTCAATTAACTTAATGCTTCGGTCGTTTGCGCTTATGTGTTCATGCAACGCCACTTTCTCCATCGCCGAGTTTGATTTTCGTTTTGGTTTGAGCATGGAGGCGCTTGCTCATGAACGCGTGTGTCATTGATTGGCTGTTTGCAGGCTGAAGGGAGCGTATATGTGAGAAAAAGCACATTTTTGTTTGTAAAGAAAAACGACCTGTCTTTAGTTATGATTCCCGCCCCCGTCCCAAACACGCGTTCAATGGGGAAATTAACTTCAGACTCACGGGAAGAAAAATTCGACATTTCTCGTACATTCATGGTGATGTAGGTGTGATCATGACAAACAACATGAAGGTTTCTTGTTTTCAATTATCAGTCAGTGTGTGTGTGTGTGTGTGTGTGTGTGTGTGTGTGTTAGTGTGTGTGTGTGTATTAGTGTGTGTGCTTGTGTGTGTGTGTTTGTGTGTTTGTGTGTGTGTGCATGTGTGTGTAAAAGCAAGCAGCTGGTGAAAGTGTGATGTGTTGTCATAGAACATCATCAACGCGCCAACAGAGAAACATTGTGTTTACCATTCACTCCTAAACAATAAAAAAATGAGCACAGACACACACACACACACACACACACACACACACACACACACACACAGCTAGAAGTCATACGCCACAAGCAGAGAGATTGAAACCATGTTTCCACTACAATGACAAAGGAAAAAAACGTCAGTAAAAAAATACCAGCTGGTTCTAGTGTACCACAAGCAGTTAAGGGAAGATCCAACCCTCACTTAAAGCTGCTCCGAGGAACTTTCAGGGTGTATTAATTCTAGCGCCCCCCTTTGGACTAAAGCGGTAGTGTTTTTACCACACCAGCTGTTGTTCCTGGGTGAGCGTATATACCCATGACAAAGGCATTAAGAAAAACTACATAAAAATAGCATTCTTTGCACTGATGGTCTGGTTTGCTGTTACATGTAATTTATGATCATCAGAGGAAAAACTAGACTGTTTCAGAGATATTTAAGAGTTCCTTGTAGCGACTTTAACTAGCAATGAAAAGATCATTCATTTATATGTGATATCTGATTTGTTTTTGCTGTTTTTACATCAAACAAACGAGACATAACTTCATGAACGATCTCATCACAGTCTTTTATTTTTTAAGTGTTACGGAAACTACTCTAAAAGGAAACTACCAATGAGCTGTGTGTGTGTGTGTGTGTGTGTGTGTGTGTGTGTGTGTGTGTGTGTGTGTGTGTGTGTGTGTGTGTGTGTGTGTGTGTGTGTGTGTGTGTGTGTGTGTGTGTGTGTGTGTGTGTGTGTGTGTGTGTGTGTGTGTGTGTGTGTGTGTGTGTGTGTGTGTGTGTGTGTGTGCAATATTTTGGTTTTAGCTGTTTTAGATTTTTTGCATACTTCTACACAGATAAGAAGGCATCGTGTGAATGCCTGCCTAAGGTATTTTTTCAAGTTATACTGTGTCTATATGTTTCAATGAGAGTATGAGTGTATTTTATAAGCAGACTCAAGAGTAAGTTTAATTTTCTTTTGCACTTTGGTAGGATGGCCTAGAGGAAAGGTGGCCGACCAGTAGGGGTGGGAATCTCCTGGCACCTCCGATTCGATTCTGATTCAGAGGTCAACGATTCGATTCAAAATTGATTTTCAATGCATCTCAATGCAATGTTTTTTACGTACATACCCATGTGTGAATTTCAAAAATATATTTATATGCACATCTGAGTTTGCTAATCACTTCCTACTTTTGTGATGATCATTAAAGACAATCAACAGATGAATTGCCTTCTCTAATATTGTATTAAGAGAAAAGCTTTTCTTGTCACAAATATGACTTTCTATGACCAGTGCAATAATCAATGCAGCTTTCAACACAATATGGAAGTGTGTAAAAACTAAACCGATTCAGTTTTATTTTATTTCTAATCTCGTAAATCATGTTTCTATAGGATTTCTATTATCTATTATTTTCTATGTCATTTCAACACATTGTACAAAATTTTTGGCTTGGAATTCAGCTCTCATACAAAAACATAAACAGACACAAAGCCGGTGCAGGTCATATGGGTTTGCTGCTCTCAGCCCTTTTGTCGCCACTTTTAACAACTTGCACTTGTGTGGTGTGCATGCGCAGCGGTGCAGGAAATACTAATATTAAATACTATAAAAAAAAAAAAAAAAAAAAAAATAATAAATCGATTATTAACTTTTATGAATCGATTCGGAATCGTTCGAGAGAGAATCGCGATTAATCGGAAAATCGATTATTTTTCCCAACGCTACCGACCAGAAACCATGAGGTCTCTGGCACCGGACAGGAGGGTGTTAGTTGTAAAACTAGTGGTGGCTGCTATTACATCTACGGTGCCCACCATCTCTACCATTGTGTCCTTGAGCAAGACACTTAACCCAAAACTGCTCCAGGGGCGATGTACTATGGCTGACCCTGTGTGAGGACCCCCTCTGGAGTGTGTCTGTGTGTCTGTCTGTCTGTCTGTCTGTACTATGGCTGACACTGTGTGAGGACCCCCTCTGGAGTGTGTCTGTCTGTCTGTCTGTCTGTCTGTCTGTACTATGGCTGACCCTGTGTGAGGACCCCCTCTGGAGTGTGTCGTGTGTCTGTCTGTCTGTCTGTCTGTCTGTACTATGGCTGACCCTGTGTGAGGACCCCCTCTGGAGTGTGTCTGTCTGTCTGTCTGTCTGTCTGTACTATGGCTGACCCTGTGTGAGGACCCCCTCTGTTGTGTCTGTCTGTCTGTACTATGGCTGACCCTGTTGAGCCCCCCGGTCTGTCTGTCTGTCTGTCTGTACTATGGCTGACCCTGTGTGAGGACCCCCTCTGGAGTGTGGGAACTTGAGAGGGGAGATGAGGAAAGATTTCACTGTAACCATTGACTAATAAAGTAACCTAACTTAATATAACTATAACTTGGGTTAAAGTCAAGTCAGTTGAGGTCTTGTATATTCTAACACAAAGCAGGAGCGCAGCCTTTTGATCTGGAGTTATATTTAATATTTAGATATTTTTGAGTGATACTGGTTGTACATTGGAATTACTTTTAAGACACTGACCCCGCATTCCAATCCCTAAACGTTGTGCTATTTAATTTGGTGGAAAACAGATTTAGGACGTCCCGATTGTTGTGGTCAGCTTTAGTATGCTTAAAAATACCCGCATGTCTACTAGA
>CM049399.1:36732500-36755000 GCA_026929865.2 Hyperoplus lanceolatus | reverse complement strand
GGCCCTGAGCCTCCTCCGTTCCTCCTGTTCTTCTAGCGGTCTCAGCTCCTCTGGCTCGTCGTCGGTCGTTCCTGACGTCAGAGGAAATGTTTTGTTAATTTTGTTATGAGTATTTTTATGCTTAAATTGACCATTTGACCTGTGACCTCTGGCTAAATGAAAGGGAATATAATATGATGTTGAAATGTACTTGTCTTTAGTCATATGCTGTAGCACTCTGGTGTTAACATGTAACTGTCTCCTTGCAAGTAAAAGTAACTTTTTTTTTTTTTTTTTTCTTTCATTTTCAAGCTTTATTAGACAGTACAGAGTTGAAATTGGGAGACAGAGAGAGAGAGAGAGAGAGAGAGAGAGACAGAGACAGAGACAGAGACAGAGAGAGAGAGGGGGGATGACCTGCAGTAAAGGTCCACGGGTCAGATTTCGAACCCGCGACCACTGCAACGAAGGCCGGAGCCAATATGATACACGCTCTATCCACTACACCCTGAAACTCTTGTGTTGTTTTAATAAATAAATGAGCGATTGAGTTTCTGTTAACACCTGAGGTGGTGGGTTGGAAGTCTCGTAGCTCTGTCTCCTTGTCGATAATGACCCATTCTTTACTGTCGAAGTCTTCCTCCTCCGCCAGCGGCACAGAGCGGATGAACGCGTTACTGTGAGCCTCTTGGTCCGCACTCGCTACTGACACCTGATAGATGGATAGATAGATAGATAGATAGATAGATAGATAGATAGATAGATAGATAGATAGATAGATAGATAGATAGATAGATAGATAGATAGATAGATAGATAGATAGATAGATAGATGGATGGATGGATGGATGGATGGATGGATGGATGGATGGATGGATGGATGGATGGATGGATGGATGGATGGATGGATGGATGGATGGATGGATGGATGGATGGATGGATGGATGGATGGATGGATGGATGGATGGATGGATGGATGGATGGATGGATGGATGGATGGATGGATGGATGGATGGATGGATGGATGGATGGATGGATGGATGGATGGATGGATGGATGGATGGATGGATGGATGGATGGATAGATAGATAGATAGATAGATAGATAGATAGATAGATAGATAGATAGATAGATAGATAGATAGATATTAAGATTTTTCAAGACTTTTGTTTTTATTTTTTCATTTCTGAATTGACAGTGTGTAGAGAGACAGAGATGAAATGTGTCAGAGAGGGGAATGACAGACAGACAGACAGACAGACAGACAGACAGACAGACAGACAGACAGACAGAGGGGAATGACATGCAGAGAACGACCCGGGCTGGATTCTAACCCGGGTCTGCTGTGAAGAGGACAGACAGACAGACAGACAGACAGACAGACAGACAGACAGACAGACAGAGAACGACCCGGGCATTTGTATAAAATGAATAAAAATAATAAAAAGCAATAATATCTAAAAATGGGTTGTGTGTTACTTTTTTTTCTGGATTTTTTTTTTCAATTTCTTGAACATGTTAAAAAACAAACAAAATGGAACGAGCCGCAAGAAAGGAAAAAAATCAATTTATTTTATTTATTTTTTTAACCTTTATTTCTACAGGTAAATCCCATTGAGTCCGAAGACTCTTTTTCAAGGGAGACCTGTTCCCATTTACACGTTACCATTCACACACACATTCATACACCGATAGCAGCAGCTAACTATCGACATTCACACGAGGCAAGGTGGGTGAAGTGTCTTGCCCAAGGACGCAACAACTATGACACAAGTGGCAGGGCGGGGATCGAACCTCCAACCCTTTGATCATCGGCCGACCCGCTCTACCACCTGAGACACAGTTGCAAATGAAAACAAACAAATGGGATCCTAAGAAACAAACACATAACTCAAATAATATAGTTCAGGTTGAAAAGGTTTCTGGACCTACCCCCTCTTATCTTTTTAGAATTACTCACAGAACATAAATATTCACCCTGCGTTCCATATCTCCTCCTCTTTCTTTTCTCCATTCTACATACTACATCTGACCATACAAATAATCTAGTTAGGATGCAGTATGATACACTTGGGACATACTTTAACTTATTTATTTCATCCTAACATGGCTCCTTGATCTTGCCTCTTGCTTTTTATATCCGTCTCATCCCCGTTTGTTTTCATACGGAGGCTCCGTCGATGTGACGTCACTTCCGGTGCGCACTGGATTGTGGGTCAGAATCGCCCAAAATAGCATGCTGTTTTCAACACTAAAAATCTCGGCCGGATATAATTGGACATCCGGGTACTTCTAACCATCCTAAATCTGGCCACAAGAATCAGGACATCCTAAATCTTTCTCTACCAAACTAAATAGTAGAAAGTATGTGGACTGGAACGCAGTAATGTAAGAGTGTTGATAGATGTGTGTGTGTGTGTGTGTGTGTGTGTGTGTGTGTGTGTGTGTGTGTGTGTAAGAGACTGACCTCTTGACGACCGCTGGCCAAACGGTCTCCACGGCAACCCGGGTCGATTGACAGCATCTGCGCCGGCTGGGAGGAGTAAACGTGACGCGACGGGGAACCCAAGATGTCCATACGAGATCTGATGAAAACACACACACAAAGAATTTAGATTTGCATGCGATAATATATATTTAATTTTTTCAGATTTTATTTTCTGTTTTTTTGGTATGTTGTGATGGTTCAGGTGTGTGAGAAAAATTGTGGCATTTTTCCAAGCTTTATAGACAGTACAAGGAGACAGAGAAGAAATGGGTCAGAGAGGGGAATGACATGCAGAGAACCACCCAGGAAAAAACAATAAATATGTTGATAAAAAAATAAAATAAATAATAATAATAATAATAATAATAATAATAACTAAAATAATAATAATAATAATAACAATAATTTAAAATAATAATAATAATAATAATAATAATAATAATAATAATAATAATAATAAAATAACAATAATTTAAAAATAATAATAATAATAATAATAATAATAATAATAATAATAATAATAATAATAATAATAATAATAATAATACATAAATAAAATGTCACCTCTGTCCGTATGGGTCTCCTCTCCCCTCTGCCGCAGACAGACGTTCAGATTCTGGGCTGTTGACTCTCCGGTAGCGTATGGATCGACCAGGGCCTGTGGGCGACTCGGCTGCCCCACCTCGGATAGGCGATCCTGGGCACGCACCGCGACCGGACTCCTCCTCCTGGTGGTAAGGCAGGAGGGGAAGATTCATGGTCATAATCAGAGATTCTTATGTTCATTTGTACGGTAGTGTGTATGTTTCTGTCTGTCTGTCTGTCTGTCTGTCTGTCTGTAAGAGACAGATAGATAGATAGATAGATAGATAGATAGATAGATAGATAGATAGATAGATAGATAGATAGATAGATAGATAGATAGATAGATAGATAGATAGATAGATAGATAGATAGATAGATAGATAGATAGATAGATAGGCAAGGCAAGGCAAGGCAGGTTTATTTATATAGCACAATTCAGACACAAGGCCACTCAAAGTGCTTTACAGGGGCAAGATTAGAATACATAAAACACATTAGAAGACATTTAAAAGCAAATAAAAGAAGCAAATAAAATGAAAGTTGCAGGTTAAAATGGAAACAAAAAAGTCTTCAGACTCGATTTAAAAGAGCTGAGAGTTGCAGCAGACCTCAAGTTCTCTGGGAGTTTGTTCCAGATTTTTGGTGCATAATAACTAAAAGCTGCTTCTCCTTGTTTAGTCCTAACTCTAGGGACTGTAAGTAGACCTGTTCCAGACGACCTAAGGGCTCTGGACGGTTCATAACGTATCAGCATATCAGTAATGTATTTTGGCCCTAAACCATTTAGTGCTTTATAAACCAACATCAGTATTTTGAAATCAATTCTTTGAGTGACTGGAAGCCAGTGTAAAGACCTCAGAACTGGGGTAATGTGATCCACTTTTTTGGTCCTGTGAGGACTCGAGCAGCAGCGTTCTGAATTAGCTGAAGCTGTCTGATTGATTTTTTTGGAAGGCCAGCAAGGACACTGTAACAGTAGTCAAGTCTACTAAAGACAAATGCATGGACAAGTTTTTCTAAATCTTGCTGAGACATAAGCCCTTTAATTCTTGATATGTTTTTTAGGTGGTAGTAGGCTGATTTATTAATTGATTTTATGTGTTTCTTGAATAGATAGATAGACAGACAGACAGACAGACAGACAGACAGACAGACAGACAGACAGACAGACAGACAGACAGACAGACAGACAGACAGACAGACATCGATGTGTCTCACCTTATTGAGGCTGATCCTGAGTCTGTTGCGGTTGAAGTCGGTATCCTCCCAGGCCTCCCCCTGTCCCTCGGTGTGTGCCTGTCTGTCTGCCTGTCTGTCTGTCTCCCTGTCTCTCTCTCCGGGGGGGCGGGGGGACGGGGCGGGGGGGGCGTTCTCCTGGTCACTCAGATGTTCGTCTTGAAGAACTTCATCTGTGTTCTCACGCCCGAGATCTCCGGGAACTGACGTCACGATCGCGCTGCGGACAGGAAGGGAAGGACTGATATATTTATGCTGTATTTTTTTATTATTTTCGGGGTGTTTCATATCAGACAGTGTGGAGAGACAGAGATGAACTGGGGCAAACATAATGACATCTATAATGTATCTTTTTTTCTTTTTTATAAGATTATTTTTGGGAATTTTTTGCTTTATTTTAGACTGTTTGTAGAGACATGAAATGGGGCAGAGAGGGGAATGAACAGATGTCACTATCGCACTGTGGACGAAAAGAAAGGACTGATATATTTATAATGTAGCCTATATATTTTTTTTTGGGGGGGGGGCGTTTTTAGATAGTGTGGAGAGACATACATGAAATGGGGCAAACATAATGAGATTTAGTCTGTATTGTTTTCTTTTTTATAAGATTATTTTTGGGTACTTATTCATTTATTTATTTATTTGGCATTTTTTTCCTTAATGTTAGACAGTGTGACAGAGAGACAGAGATGAACTGTGTCAGAGAGGGGAATGACATGCAGAGAACGACCCGGGCTGGATTCTAACCCAGGTCTGCTGTGAAGAGGACTGTGTGTGTGTGTCTCTATCTATCCGTGTGTCTATCTGTCTGTCTGTCTGTCTGTCTGTCTTACCCGACCATGGCCGCGGTAGGCCTCGTATTGTGCTGTGGTTGTGTGGACGCGCTGGTGGACAGAGTGACGTCGCCGCCTCCTTTCTCCCAATCAAACGGCTCGTTCTCCGTGATGACTCGCTCCTTCATGCTGTTCTCAAACACCGACATCAACAGCTGGAAAAAACAAAACAAGTGAGGTTAAAGAAACCTACTGTACTTCAGTGGTGGGAATATGAAGGTGTATTGAACTCTGAGATCCTATGTGGTATAAATGTGCAAACATTTAAGAAATCGGTTCATCCTAGCCTGAGAAAAGGCAGAAAGAGTGTTTTATGGTCTCACTGTCTAACCCTACAGTTTACTAGTGTGACATCACACGTGGTAAAATGTAAGGTTAGGATTAACAGGACAGCTGGGCCAAAGGGAGACTGAGGGAAGACTGAGGGAAGAAAAACCTCATTCATTATATTACAATAGCGATTTTATAATGATAGAACGCCGGATCCATATGGGTGAAGTATTCCTTTAAGTTTGTTTTATTACATTTAGTCAATTGTACACAAGGTTACATTGAAATTCAGCTTTCCTCATCTCCCCTCTCAAGTTCCCACACTCCAGAGGGGGTCCTCACACAGGGTCAGGGGCGCCGTAATGGGGTGAAAGGTTAGGACGATTCTAAGGGCCCGTGACTGGCAGGGGCCCAAAAATATTAGAACCTAAGGATTAAAAAAAAAATCAATACTTCAACATAGGTGCACGCCTGTATGAATAGAGTTATAGGTAGTTTAGGTATCTTAAGCTTCAATGGGTCTGTTGGGTTCTGGACGTTCCGTTACAGAACATTGCATTTGCTTGGCGTGGCCTGGTTGGGGGCCCAGAGTGATATCTTTTCATGGGGCCCAAAATCTCTGGCGGCGCCCCTGCACAGGGTCAGCCATAGTACAGCGCCCCTGGAGCAGTTTGGGGTTAAGTGTCTTGCTCAAGGACACAATGGTAGAGATGGTGGGCACCGTAGATGTAGCAGGCACACACGCACACACACACACACACACACACACACACACACACACACACACACACACACACACACACACACACACACACACACACACACACACACAGACACACCGACATTACTAACAGGGGACTATCGCAGGTACCAGTCAAGTGTGGCAACCTATTTCTGGTCATTTAAAAAATAAAAAAACACAACAGAATATTTAGTTTTAATGTCTTCTGTCATAATATTACTTTAAATTTGTTTTTACATTTTTTTTGAAGAATTTGCTAACAGTGGACTTGAATCATTGGGTGACATCTAAGAGTGGACTCCATTCACTGCATCAATGGAGCTGTCTGTGCCTATTGTTTCACTCAATGAGTGTTTGCTTGCTGCAGTTACCTCCCTTTGTTTCTTTTTAAGATAGATTATATACCTTTAACTTTAACACTAACTAAACATATGTTACAAATACTATGAATATAATCATGGCCACATGTTGCAAATAAATATCAAATAAGAAGTAACTTGTTGGATGCACTAATATCAGGGACATAGCAACAACATTTTCCTTATCCAAGCCTTATCTTTATTTAAAGGAATGTGTTCACAATGTTACATTCTAAAGATTTATTAAACCACTACAGTTTATTTTGCGGTTATAATTTGCTACTGCAGCATTATCCATAATTGCATATTACTTTTTCTTCTATCAGTCTTCACAATACAAGAGGGGACTTTCAAGTAAACTCTTAATTTTCTATTATAAAACATATTTAGCGGTGCTGACTGGATGAACAGTGTGCTGGAACATTTCTTGACTGGTCTGCTGACAGCAAGTAGCAAGTAAAAAAAGTTGATTTGCCGATTACATGCAGAGTGGGTGACTGAGAGATTGGAGTTATGAAACTAGCACACTATATAAGTGATCACTGTATAAAAATAGAGCCATTTAACATGTGTGTGTATATATATATATATATATATATATATATATATATATATATATATATACACACACATTGCTCACTTCACCTTTTAAATATATTATGTAAGTCATACTAATTGACCCTACCTGCAGTACTACATTGACCAAATGTAGAAGAGAGTTAAGGAGATTCTCTCTAGACCAAACTCATGCCTGCTGAACAGCTACCAAAAGCTTCTCCAGACAGGTCAGCTTCCCTAATATAGAAAAAGGTCCTCACATCTACTGTTTGAAACGACATGAGTCCTCTTTTAGTTGGTACTAATTGACACAAGTTCCCTGTTGGTTAGGATGGAATGATATTCACACTCCATCATGGATGAAAAAGACCTAGCCAGATCAATAATGCCTATGAAAATAATCTTAACTGCATTTGAGAATAGTTATAACATAACATATAATTTGAAAATGATTGTAGAGTTTAAAAATGTTTTAATACATATATTTTTTTCAAGATTTTTTTACGATAGATAAACGACAGTGGGCACAAGCGGAGCGACATGTGCAACACTCTAACTACAGTCTGCTTTACCAATAGTCACCTGAGCTGAACAGTTCACAACACCTGCAAAACCCATTCCAAGCAACACACTATTCACACACATCTCAAAACACAAACACACACTGTCTATCAGAACACACAGAGTAAAAACACCAGCATCAAACACCAATAAACAAATTACAAACGTTTACTCATTACAGTTTGAATAATGTGAGTGACTTGAATGAACTTGAATTTCTAGTGAAATCTTAATTGTCTATTATAAAAAGTATTTAGCGGTGCTGACTAGAAGAACAGAGGGCTGACACATTGGATGACTGGTCTGCTGAGAGCAAGTATCTGTTGCTGTTTGCTGTGATTTTTAATAATATGTAATGCACATTATGGAATAAATCAAACACTGCTATTACTTTTAAAATGGTAAAAATATGCATTTTAATTATGCAAACTGGATCATTCTTAAGGGAAATATAATATAAATGTAGTCTTAAATGTCTGTTTGTTATACATATTGACCCTAAAGTCCTAAATTGTATGGAATGACAGGAGTCCCCGTTTAGTTGGCACTAATTGACACAAGTTCCCTGTTGGTTAGGATGGAATGATATTCACACTCCATCATGGATGAAAAAGATTTTGGCAGATCATTAATACCTATGAAAATAATCTCAACTGAATTTGAGAATAGTTATAACACAACATATAATTTGAACATGATTTGTAGAGATTAACATGTTTTAATATATATTTGGTCTGCTGACAGCAAGTATCTGTTGCTGGTTGCTGTGATTTTTAACAATATGTAATACACACTTTGGAATACATTAGAGGTGTAGTGTAGTTTTTTGTAGTGGCTATACTGTGATGATTCCCTCCTCACCTCTTAGTGAATATGCAACATAGCATTTTGTACACATTTTTAAACATATGGCTTACACTGTGGTGGGTTTACAATGTTGTGGTTGTTGCAGTTGGCGCAGCAAGGTAAAAACATTTTACACCCTACTAATGGACAATTTGTGATGGAAGAACTTCCATCACAAATCACCCTAACCCTAACACCTCCCCGGCTCGGGCACCAGGCGTACCAATGTTTTGGTTCAGAGTTCAACACAGTGAACCATAACATTCTGGAGTCTAAGGAGATGAGCCTTTATCTATATATATATACTAATATATATATATATATATATATATATATATATATATATATATATTGCTAACTTCACCTTTAAATGTCGTATGTATGTAATTGACGAAATGTAGAAGAGTTAAGAAGATTGTCTCTAGACCAACTCATGCCTGCTGAACAGCTACCAAAAGCTTCTCCAGACAGGTCAGCTGCCCCAATACAGAAAAAGGTCCTCACTTCTCCTGTTTGAAACGACATGAGTCCTCCTTTGGTTGGCACTAATTGACACAAGTTCCCTGTTGGTTAGGATGGAATGATATTCACACTCCATCATGGATGGAAAATACTTTGCCAGATCAATAATGCCTATGAAAATAATCTTAACTGCATTTGAGAATAGTTATAACACACCAAATCATTTGAACATGATTTGTAGAGTTTAAAGTGTTTTAATAAACCTATTTTTTTACAGTTTTTTCTAATTGCTAAACGACAGTGAGCACAACTGGACCGACATGTGAAAAACTATAACCCCAGATCATACTGTACACTGCCACACAGGCTTGTACAGTAGGCACTAGGCATGATGGGATCATCACTTCATCCACCTCTCTTCTTACCCTGATGCATTCATCACTCTAGAACAGGGTCAGCACAACCTGTTTCCATTGCTCCAGAGTCCAATATGTATGCACATTGAACCATTTCTTCAAAATAAAACCCCCTGATAAGTGCTGTTTTTAAGGCTACACATCTGTATAGTCAATATCCCTTATGTTCTCTTTACGTTGTGCATGTGGAAAGGCTCTTAATTTCAATATTAAACATAGCCGGGAGTTCTGCTGTTGATATTTAAAATGTTGATGCAACCAAACAATTTTATTTATTTTAAGTGATTGAACCCCCAAGTGAAAAAAAGGAATACTTAAGTAGATTTTTTAAAGTAAACTCAATATATTTGAAGTGTGTTTATGAGCAATATACATTAAGTTTTGTTAAATTGAAACAACTTAAGTTGAACTTAAGTTGAACTTAAGCAGTGCTTCAGCATAATTTAAGTGTATTTCTTACCTCATTTGCATACCAAAATAGTACAACTTATTTTGTACCTAAGTAAACTATTTAAGCATACTTTTGAACCTATACTTCATTTATACTAAAATATTGTTTAGTAAAGGGGTTTTGTTAATTTAAACTATACTAATAATTCACTATTAACATTTTTACAAAAATACTTGATTAAAGGCTTTTTATTCATCAATAGCATAGTCTTTATTCTGGTAAGTCCCATTTTTCAACAACAATTTAAGTGAGAACCAGTCGACACACAGCAGGCTAACTTAGAGGCATTTAAGAATTGCACCGATATGTAGCGGGACAGGGGATCGAACCACTTACCCTGTAGTTGCGAGACTAACATGCTACCCACTAAGCCACAGTCTTGGAGCCCAAATAAAGATGGGCCCCTTCATTGCTATATTTGGGACCCCATCTGAACAGTGAAAGGCTGTTCTAAAAAAGTCTCGCAAAAAGGGGAATAGATCTTTAAATTATGTCTGTGGTCAGAAGTCAGAAATAAGCTGATGTGTATACATTTGTGTGTGTCAGAGAAGTGAACATTTTCTAAGGTATATTCTCATAACTGAATAAACAAACTTTCCTCACAGAAAAATGTGATCCCTGTTTCACTGTTGTTTACAGCAGCAGGGCCCACAGTTTGTTTTACAAACATATTCTAGTTGGTTCCAGGTTCCTCAAAATAATATTGTTTTGATTTGTGATGATAAAATTTAATCACATTTTAATATAAACATTTAACCTCACAAACATGTTTTAACTTTGCCTAAAAATATAAGATAGCTTGCCTTGTAACCTATAGAACATAATTTCAATTACAAAAAAAGCTCTGACTTCTATCAGATTAAATTCCTTTGGCAGGGCTGCAGCAAACCTCTTAAATCTTGTAGAGATACACAACCATACATAAAAAGTATTTATGTCAAAAGCTTATCGTCATAATCAACGTGAGTTTTATCGCAATTAATAATTGTATTCAAATGATTGCCCAGCCCTACTCTACAGTATCACTTTAAAAGGTTTCCCTTTAATAAAGATCCTGTTTGCAGTAAGTGATATTATCATGATCTTAAAAGGAATCAAGATGTGGTCTTACAAATATGAGATCCCCTATCTCTGTAAAAACTTCTAGTCTGTGAGTAAAATATCAGAGACTTGTGACAGGTTGTCTTGAGATGTGAGACGGTGTCAGACTTTTGCTTTGTGATGCAGTTTTGAAAATAAATAAATGTATTTCTTGATATTTACCTGCCCTCCACTCACTAAGGCAAGAGCCTGCAACACGTTCACATCAGGCAGTCAATCTCTAAAGAGCCTCGGCAGGGAAGAATAGCCTACAGTTAATGTAAAAAATAAAGTCACAAGCCAACTATGAAGTTTATGCATATTTTTTAATATATTATCTGGTAAGTACTTTTATTTATTCATTTTTGTTAACTAGAATTCATTTAGGCTTTTTATCTTATTTCCTTACTATTGCTTTGGTAAAGTTAACACTTGTTTTCCAAGCCAAACAAGCCCCTTTAAATGTAATAGAAATTGCATTGCAAAGGTAAAGAAAAAAGTGCCATTTTAACATTTGGGGCTTGAGGCTTTAGGGATTGTGCCTGAGTAAATCAGAGCAGGCGAGTGCTGTTTCTATCTGTGACAGCCTGTGTCACTCTCTGATCGTATGCAGTGTGGGGGATGGGTACCTGTGTCTGACGATGGTCGTTAGTCCCTCAACAACAACAGCTAACTTCAATAGCCAAGATGTTATGTTGAACTCAGAGTGACTGTGACATGGGTCATTCATTCATGTCAGGTTGATGCTGGATTTAAATCTCACACCAAGACCACCATGATATATACTCCAGTTGAAACAATTTAATCTCAAACTACTGTACCATAAATGTATTATGAAAAACATTTTTGAAAAGATATCTTGTATTATAGATTGTATGACAATACTGTGAAAACATTAAACATGGGTCTAAATTGGTCTGATATTCAGTATTTGTTTTGTGTTTGATCAGACATTTTACATTTGGTAAATGTTTTTTTTTCCAATATATTCACTGATCCTTGAATGTAAAGTTATTAGGGACAGTTGATCTGAATTTTTCTTCTCGCCAAATAGCATGGCCTGAGTTTCAAAACCCCACAATTTATCACTGTTTTATCAATCCGCAATCACTTTTTCCTGTGCAAGTTTCACGTTTTTAATGGGTTTTCAGTTCAAGACTTAAAAATGTCCTCTACATTGTATAATTGAAATGACCAAGTTGAGGGTAAAATTGTGGAGAGGGCTGCCTCTGAGAAGTGAGTTACTCAATGTGTGAGGGGTGTTTCAATATGCTGGTCATTCTGTGACAGCCTGTGACATTAGTACATAAGATATAAATATATAATTCCCTGCCTTCAATACTATCATTATGGACAGTGACATATTTGTTCTCCATTTACAGTTAATGTTCTCAGTTTTCTGTCAAAACTAAAAACGCTTGGGGAGCGAACTTGGGGTACATCTGACAGATCAATGATGCGATAAGGCTGTGCAAATAAGGTCAATTCCATATTTGTACATGCTTTCCTTGTTAGGATCCATTAATTCATTATGTTGTTAAATACATTGTTTCCTAAATGGCTGGATATTTTAGGGAGCTACTGTAGGCTTAAAATAAAGTCACTAAATGAACCAGATATCCAAGTAAGTTTAGCTTAAACATGTTAGTGTATACAGCTGTTACAATACCATGTTTAAGGAATCTACTATATTTATTTTAGCAAGGAGATGTATGCAGCCTCTGGTAGAGACACAGCAATGCAGTCTCATAACAGTTCAACTCACTGCCAGGAGTCAGTGTTGCTGTGAAAAGGTGTGAAGTGCCTACTTTGAATAGAGACAATGCAGGGCAGGGGAGGAGGTTGAAGGGCTGCTGCCAAGGGCATGGTTTGGCAGGTATGTACAGGAATGTGGGGACAGGAGGGTGAGAGGTTTTTTATTGTCCCAGACTACATCAATTCTGGACTGACTTTTTATGATTTTGACAAAGGTTCTTGAAGACTAAATGAAGATGGAGCCCTTCATTGATATATTTTTGTCACCATCAGAACAACACCACATTTACTCTTTGCAAACAGAAATACTAACTTTCACTTCCCCTCTGGCAAGACGTCATATTTTACTTATGTAGAAATCTCCTACAGTAAAACCCCAACTATTTCTATCCGGCTTAAGGATGTAATGTTTATCCTTAAATTAGAAATCATAAACCTAACAGTGAAAGGCTGTTCCACCAAATTATCTTTAATACAATACATCTTTAAATTATGTCTGTGGTCAGATTAAAGCTGCAGTGTGTATAAATTTGTGTGTGTCAGAGAAGTGAAACATTTTCTCAGGTATATTCTCATAACTGAATAAAAAATGTTCTTCGCAGGAAAATGTTATCCCTGGAACAGTGTTTGAAGTTAGTAATCTTCCTGAAAAGTTACTGTTTCATTTTGTTTTTTACAGCAGCAGGGCCCATAGTTTGGTTTACAAACATACTCTAGTCTCAATGTTTGGTTCCACGTTCCTCTAAATATAGTTTAGTTTTGATTTATGATGATCTAATCATTCAAAACTAAGAATCGCATGTAGAGAAAATGTGTTAAGTAAACTTACTCTGTGAATATAAACAAATCCCTCTCCACTGAAACTGCATAGTGAGGAGAGGGGGGTGGCATGTGTAATTTGTTGTTTTCATTTCTAGTTGATTATATTGAAGGTAAGGTTCTATAGAACAGTGTAGTGTCAAGAAACCAGACCAAATATTTTTTGTGTGTGAGAATGACGACTTCATGATTTTGAGTGTGGCCAGTTGGATCTGTGATCTATGCACATTTCATACAATGTATGTGTAATACCATGGGCAAATTGTTTTAAGCAATGCAACTTTATTGCTTAGAAATAGCTTTTTAGGAAGAGTTTTTGATGACTAGCATCAATGTGCTCCACACATCCTAACATTTCAGTTTAATTGTGGTGAGCGCTTTCTCTGAGAAGTGAGGGCTGTCCCACTGTCAAATCAAAGTCCACTAAGGGCTCTTTTTGCACCCTTCATTAACACTTTCTGCAAGTCACCATATTTGCAGACTTTGGATAAGGAAATTACCTGCAGTAGCGCAGTGACCTTAAAAAGGAGGGAAACTCCTTCTTCAACGCATTTCCTCACAAGTCTGGCATAATACCCCCCGCTCGGCTCTACAGTATGACTTCAAAAGGTTTCTCTTTAATTAAGATACTGTTTGCAGTTTATAATGTGACCAGGCATGGCATGTAGGCGTAGGTGGTTAAGGCATCTATACTTGTTTTTATTTATTTTTTTAAGTGGTACATATTATAGCCCGCCCTGTCCCGATAAATTCCATAATACCTTTTTCATTTACCTGAAATAATTTTATAGGCCCGGAATAGTATGTGAAATAAAGGAATGAAAGTAATCCAGTTGTGGTCTTGCAAATATGAGATCCCCTGTCTCTGTAAAAACGTCTAGTCTGTGACCAAAATATCAGAAACTTGTGACAGGTATCTTTAGATTTAGAATGGATTACTTGACGATTAAGTGCAATCCACTCGCTAAGGCAATATCCTGCAACACGTTCTCATCAGGCAGTCAATCTCTAAAGTGCAGTTAATGTAAAAAAATAAATTCACAAGCCAACAATAAAGATTGTGCATTTTTTTGTATATATTCTCCGGTAAGTACTTGTATTTATTTTATTTTTTTTAAACTAGAATTCATTTAGGCTTTTTTTATCGTATTTGCTTTGGTAAAGTTAACACTTGTTTTCCATGCCAAACAAGCCCCTTTATATGTAATAGAAATTGCATCGCAAAGGTAAAGGCGAATTGCCATTTTAACATGTGGGGCTTGAGGCTCAAGGGATTTGGCCTGAGTGACTCAGAGCAGGCAAGGGGAGTTTCTGTCTGTGTCACTCTCTGATCATATGCAGCGTGGGGGATGGGTACCTGTGTCTAACGACGGTCGTTAGGCAGTCAACAACAACAGCTAACTTCAATAGCCAAGATTCACAGTGACTGTGATATGTTATTCTCCTTCTGCTGTGTTGGAGAAGATACTTAAATACAAATTAAATTTAAAATAGGTTGAGTATAATCAACATTTCACTTTAGTTGGAAATCAAATCCTTTAATACAATTGACTCAGAAAAAGTCACTTAACAACTTATTAAACTTTAAGAAATCTAAAATAATAGGTTGCATCCAATCCAAACGTAAATGTTGGCTTAACTACATTTAATTAAAATTGTATTGGAAAGCAGAGTTTGTGACCAAATTAAAAACATGCAACTCTTCTTTGAAAATCCACTAAAAAAGTTAAACTTTCATGTCACACACCTTGGGACCAAGTAACTCCTTTGTCTATTTTATGCACCATATCCGTCTTGTTTTTGTTGCTTTCTTTGGTTCTTGTGCCATAAACAGCTTGTGTGCATTCAGATCAGCATGATGCAACAAGAGTTCTAACAAGTCTGTGTCATCACCTACTGAGACTGTGTCTTTTGTTCTGGCAGAGGTAATGGCAATTTGGACAATGAGCACATCTGCATTGTGCTTTACATGGTTTGTGATATTCCATTTTTATCTTTTAAAATATATTTTAATATGCAAATTAGCTATACACTAATCAAATATAGGCTACCCAAAATATATCCGCATAGGCTTAATTTTTTCCTTTAAAGATCCAAGTGACTGCTGCAGATATTGCTGCGGTTGGTCGCATACACATTCAGTACTTTATGATTCCTCCTATACGTGAACCTGTTGTGTATCAGCCACTGGCTCTGTTGCCAGCAGATAACAAAACATCACAGCTGGATGTTTTGTGGAAGACATCCTTACTCCTTCACTCTCAAAGGCCATCATGGTCTGGTATGATGCAGATCCTGCATCTTCTAGATGAACACCCTGGGAGAGCTTCAGTAACATTTCTTCCAATGATTGATCTTGATCCCAGTGATGAATCCTGCATATACTCAACATTGAGGTGTTTGGCAACTCAAGCTCTGCAGTGTGATGTGACCCCTGTTCTGACGTTCGACCAACCCCTTCTGGAAAGCCTTGACCATTATATTTTACCTTCTAATACAAATGTTTTACTTTTCATGTAGACTTTCATTGTGTAAAGTTTTAATGTGGTAGGAGTAAAGGTTCAAATTAAGCCTATGCGGATATATTTTGGGTAGCCTATATTTGATAAGTGTATAGCTAATTTGCATATTAAAATTCATTTTCAAAGAAACTTGTAAGACAAAAAATGGTGTATCACAAACTACGCAAGGCACGATGCAGATGTGCTCATTGTCCAAACTGCCATTGCCTCTGCCAGAACAAAAAACACAGTCTCAGTAGGTGATGACACAGACTAGCTAGTACTCTTGTTGCATCATGCTGATCTTAATGCACACAAGCTGTTTATTGCACAAGAACCAAATAAATTAATTGATAGCTGTCCCCAGACAAATGTGCAACATCACATCTCTCTTCCTGAGATCCTCTGAGATTGTCTTTCCCTTTTGGCAAGTCTGATCTGTATGGGTTCACTTTGGTGGGCCTACACTGACCTGGTTTGATCTCTGTTTTATCTAGTGCCACCCAATTTCTTTATTACATTGGTCCATTTCATCACTCAATTTGGCCCACCTGATTATGTTTACCTGGTATTGAGCAGGTAAACATAACCCTGAGCTGCATTGGTTAAATTGTTAAGCAATGCAGCTCAGGGTTCACAAACTTTTTCACATACAAAAGTTGGCAAATCATTTTTTTAAATCTGTTTTAACAATTGATTTCTGGAAAAGAAAAATGTTTAATTGATAAACAAAGATCTGTTATTTCATATACAAAATAAATAAAATTCATAAAGGCTCAAGGGGTTCACATACTTTCAAGCAGCACTGTATGGTGCATAAAGTAGACAAAGGAGTTACTTGGTCCCAAGGTGTGTGACAATCTCCTCTATCCATGCCATTTCAGTCTCGTCTATTTGGCATAGGAAAGGGAATGGCACTGAAAAAAGTAAAAAAATTACACTAGCTAGGGGAGGGGTTAATCTAATTCATGAGAGGCACCTGTTATTTATTTATTTATTTTTATTTATTATTTATTTATTATTCTTTCGGACAATTCCACACAATACACAATTTTCTCTTGAAAATATTCATACATCATACTTTGTGTTGTCCAAAGGGAGACGGAAGAAGCCAAAGGCTTATCAGGTCCCACCCCTGGCAGGTAAGCCAGGCTGTTTTTCAGGTTAGAGGCCAGTCTAAAAGCAGCATCGCCATCACCCATTGGCAGTAGGATGATTGGATATTCAATAAGTGTGGAGCTCATGTGCATTTAAAAAGCAAAATGCATTTAAAAAGCAACTTGTAATACAAAAAAAGTGACTTTTCTAGTATACATTTACTATGTAAAGTTTTATTGTGGTAGGAGTAAAAGAAAAAATTAAGCCTATTTGGGTTTATTTTGGGCGTGTAAGATTAGTGTATAGCTCATTTGCATATTACAATTAATTTTCAAATAAACTTGTAATACAAAAAAATTAATTATCATGAATACTTTCATTGTGTAAAGTTTCATTTTGATTGGACTAAAGGAAAAAATTAGCCCTATTGGGATTTATTGGTGTCTCGCCTTATTGGCACACATCTCGGATTGATGAGAATTAAACATATTTCCTCAACTAGGATTTCTTAGGACTTTTAGTATGTTGTTCTGGACACCTCATAGAAATTATCTGAGCTGAAAAAAATTATTTTACAATTTGTCTGTCGAAAAACGCTATTTTGCCTGGACTAAGTAGACAGAGAACCAAATTGGCAGCTGAACTGTCTTCACATACTGCAGGCATCCACGATGGAGTGTGAAAGTCGCATCATTCCCACCAACAGTGGACTCCAGTCATTAGATATAGTAGAAGTGTGGACCTTTCCCTGTGATTGTGAAATAAACAAAATAAATATAGATTGAAGACACAAGTACACTGTCAAATTGATTGAAAACCTCTTCTTATAAAGATTATTAAAGGGAATCTTGAGGGACTGAATTACTCTAAAGGTCTAGGCCTCTAAAATGTTCTGATTGTAAAATGATAGTCTGATGATCAATCTGTTTTTGCAATTAATTAGAATACAAAGAACATATCTTTCTCTTTTAACTTGTCACACATAGTCTGACAGGAGAGAGTAGACAGATAACCAAATTGGCAGCTGAACTGTCTTCACATACTGCAGGCTTTGGGTACCTGTTCAGCCAGGTCTGAGATGGTCCAGAGACAATCTCCTTAACTCTCCATTACATTTGGAGAATGTAGTACTGCAGGTAGGGTCAATTAGTATGACACACATAAGACATGTTAGACCACATTGACATTATTATTTTCCCTTAAGAATTATCCAGTTTGGGTTATTCCTTTTAAATTCATCCACGATGGAGTGTGAAAGTCGCACCATCCCTACCAACAGTGGACTCCAGTCATTAGATACAGTGGAAGTGTGGACCTTTCTCTGTGATTGTGAAATAAACAAAATAAATATAGATTGAAGACACGAGTACACTGTCAAATTGATTGAAAACCTCTTCTTATAAAGATTATTAAAGGGAATCTTGAGGGACTGAATTACTCTAAAGGTCTAGGCCTCTAAAATGTTCTGATTGTAAAATGATAGTCTGATGATCAATCTGTTTTTGCAATTAATTAGAATACAAATAACGTATCTTTCTCTTTTAACTGGTCACACATAGTCTGACAGGAGAGAGTAGACAGATAACCAAATTGGCAGCTGAACTGTCTTCACATACTGCAGGCTTTGGGTACCTGTTCAGCCAGGTCTGAGATGGTCCAGAGACAATCTCCTTAACTCTCCGTTACATTTGGAGAATGTAGTACTGCAGGTAGGGTCAATTAGTATGACACACATAAGACATTTTAGACCACATTGACATTATTATTTCCCCTTAAGAATTATCCAGTTTGGGTTATTCCTTTTAAATTCATCCACGATGGAGTGTGAAAGTCGTCCCATCCCAACCAACAGTGGACTCCAGTCATTAGATACAGTGGAAGTGTGGACCTTTCTCTGTGATTGTGGAATAAACAAAATAAATGTATATTGAAGACACAAGAACACTGTCAAATTGATTAAAAACCTCTTCTTATAAAGATTAGTAGTAAAGGGAATTTTGAGGGACTGGACTATTCTAAAGGTCTTGACCTATAAAATGTTCTGATAATAAATAATAGTCTGATGATCAATTTGTTTTTTGCAATGAATTCAAATACAAAGAACATACCTTTCTCTTTTAATCTGCCACACATGAGTAGTCTGACAGTGGAGAGTAGACAGAGAATCACATTGGCAAGAAAATAAAGGATCTTACTGCTGATCTTTTTTCCCATGTTTGTTTATATCTATCTTTGGTCCTTTTTAAAACTTTTATTAACACTTCAACTCAACATATATATTTAGTTTCAAAAGCAAAATACAAATCTATGTTCAAGAGACTGGTGTCTTCAGTAAGCCTGTCAACAGCTCGTCACAGCCTGAAAGACTCCCTAGGGCTGAGACCATTCAGACAATAGAGGAGTGTTTAAACGACGTGTGTGAATGGGCCAGGCCAGGGCAGGCAGAGGCTGTCCCAGATATGAAATTAACACTCACACACTTCCAAGTCCACTGTTGGCAAAATTTATGAAAATTTACCAGAAGGTATTATACATGTTTTTAAGATGATTTAAAGCATGTCCAAGAGGGGACTTGAAAAATGTCCCCTGTTAGTTTTGGAGTCCACTGTTAGTGGAAGTGTTACGATCTCAGGTTCCCTGTTGGATAGGTCGGCTCACTCACACACACACACACACACACACACACACACACACACACACACACACACACACACACACACACACACACACACACACACACACACACACACACACCTGGTAGTCTGGCTTGGTGTAGTAGTCCAGGGCTAAGACGTGGTCCAGGAAGATGGTGAACTCTGAAGGCATGTGTTTGAGCAGCAGGCGATGGTCGTATCTCTCTTTGATCTGTCCCACTTGCTCCTGTGGCAACAACACAACAAGTCACTGTCTGTCTGTCTGTCTGTCTGTCTGTCTGTCTGTGTGTGTGTGTGTCTGTCTGTCTGTCTGTCTGTCTGTCTGTCTGTCTGTGTGTGTCACTTGCTCCTGTGGCAAAAACACAACAAGTCACTGTCAGCTGCAGTCCACTCCAAACACCATCCACAACCAACTTTAAAAAAAATATGTATAGTTTTTGGGCAATTTTTCCATGCTTTTTTTGACATTTGTGGAGAGACAGAGTGTGTGTGTGTGTGTGTGTGTGTGTGTGTGTGTGTGTGTGTGGCGTGCGTCTGTCTGTCTGTCTGTCTGTCTGTCTGTCTGTGCGTGTGTGTCACTTGCTCCTGTGGCAAGAACACAACAAGCTAACATTCACCTTTAGTTTCATGCCTGAATGAGTTTCATTACTCACTTTATTCGAACTAGAAATTTCCATTATGAGATTTCAGACAAAGCAGAGAAGTTTAACCAGATATGTCAGCCTTTCCTCTCCCTCTCCCTCTCTCTCTCTCTCTCACCCTCTCCTCTCTCTCCCTCTCTCCCTCTCTCACCCTCTCCCTCTCTCTCCCTCTCCCACCCTCTCCCTCTCCTCTCTCTCTCTCTCTCTCTCTCTCTCTCTCTCTCTCTCTCATCAGAAACAAGACTCAATAGATTCCAGGGAAAGCAGAGAAGTTTAAACAGATATGTCAGCCTTTCCTGGACTATATAACAGTACTGAAGGGACCTACATGACACCTCAGAGAAGTTTAAACAGATATGTCAGCCTTTCCTGGACTATATAACAGTACTGAAGGGACCTACATGACACCTCAGAGAAGTTTAATCAGATATGTCAGCCTTTCCTGGACTATATAACAGTACTGAAGAGACCTACATGACACCTCGTTGACTTTTTATTTTCTGCTTAACATTTACCTTTAGTTTAAACAATGTCCTTAGAAACCTGTAAAGTAGAGTACGCCATGTTAGCTGTTATAGAAACCTGTAAAGTAGAGTACGCCATGTTAGAAACCTGTAAAGTAGAGTACGCCATGTTAGCTGTTATAGAAACCTGTAAAGTAGAGTACGCCATGTTAGCTGTTATAGAAACCTGTAAAGTAGAGGACGCCATGTTAGCTGTTATAGAAACCTGTAAAGTAGAGTACGCCATGTTAGCTGTTATAGAAACCTGTAAAGTAGAGTACGCCATGTTAGAAACCTGTAAAGTAGAGTACGCCATGTTAGCTGTTATAGAAACCTGTAAAGTAGAGTACGCCATGTTAGCTGTTATAGAAACCTGTAAAGTAGAGTACGCCATGTTAGCTGTTATAGAAACCTGTAAAGTAGAGGACGCCATGTTAGCTGTTATAGAAACCTGTAAAGTAGAGTACGACATGTTAGCTGTTATAGAAACCTGTAGAGTAGAGTACGCCATGTTAGAAACCTGTAGAGTAGAGGACGCCATGTTAGCTGTTATAGAAACCTGTAGAGTAGAGTACGCCATGTTAGAAACCTGTAGAGTAGAGGACGCCATGTTAGCTGTTATAGAAACCTGTAGAGTAGAGTACGCCATGTTAGAAACCTGTAGAGTAGAGGACGCCATGTTAGCTGTTATAGAAACCTGTAAAGTAGAGTACGCCATGTTAGCTGTTATAGAAACCTGTAGAGTAGAGGACGTCATGTTAGCTGTTTATTTTATTTTGTCTTGTGTTTGTGTGTTCACTTCTTCAGTTGTGTGTTGCTGTTCTTTAAAAAGAAAACCGCAGAAATAAAGTATCAGAAAAAACAAACAAAAAACAACCAGTCACAGTCAGCTCCAAACACCATCAACAAATCCCTTTAAAAAAATATATGTACTATAATTTTTGGGCAATTTTTCCATGCTTTTTTGACATTTGTATGTCTGTGTATCTGTGTGCCTGTCTGTCTGTCTGTGTGTCTGTGTGTGTGTGTCTGTCTGTCTGTCTGTCTGTCTGTGTGTGTATCTGTGTGTCTGTGTGTCTGTCTGTCTGTCTGTCTGTCTATGTGTCTGTGTGTCTGTCTGTGTGTGTGTCTGTCTGTCTGTCTGTCTGTCTGTCTATGTCTGTCTGTCTGTCTGTCTATGTGTCTTGTCTGTCTGTCTATGTGTCTGTCTGTCTGTCTGTCTGTCTATGTGTCTGTGTGTCTGTCTGTCTGTCTGTCTGTCTGTCTGTATCAACAGTCTCACCTTATCTTTGATTTTTCTCCATGGCAACTGTCCAACGGCAAACTCCACCAACATGTAAAACAGTGACCACAGATCGTCATGCCGACCCATTTCCTTTGAGAAACAAAAACAAATAAACATTATCAGGACTTTAAAGGGATAGTGCGGTGTTTTTGAAGATTGTATGATTATAAAGGTGCTACAAGGAACTTTTAAATACATATGCAACCGTCTAATTTTTCCTCTGATGATCATAAATTACATGTAACAGCAAACGAGACCACCAGTGCAAAGAATGCTATTTTTATATAGTTTTTCTTAATGCCTTTGTCATGGGTATACACTCACCCAGGTAACAACAGCTGGCGTGGTAAAAACACTACTGCTTTTGTCCAAAGGG
>CM049399.1:36725000-36727500 GCA_026929865.2 Hyperoplus lanceolatus | reverse complement strand
CAAACACACACACACACACACACAGTAAGACAAACAGTAAGACAGACACACTCACAGTAAGACAGACAGTAAGACAGAGAGTAAGACAGACAGACAGACAGACATACAGTAAGACAGACAGACAGACAGTAAGACAGACACACACACACAGTAAGACAGACGTACAGACAGACAGTAAGACAGACATACAAGCACAAACTCACAAACAGACAGTAAGACAGACAGACAGACAGACAGACACACACACACACACACACACACACACACACACACACACACACACACACACACACACACACACACACACACACACACACAGTAAGACAGACACACACATAGGAACACATAGAGACGGACAGACACACAGACAGACAGACAAGCACAAACTCACACAGTAAGACAGACACACACAGTAAGAAATACACACACACACAAACACACACACAGTAACACACACACACACACACACACACACACACACACACAAACAGACAGTAAGACAGACAAGCACAAACTCACACAGACACACAGTAAGACAGATACACACACACACACACACACACACACACACACCAAACTTAGGAGGAGTTTTCACAATAAAACATAAAAACGTTGCTCTGTCTGCATCCGTATCCTTCAAAATAAAAGCCCTACGAGCCTCACCTGAAGTTGCATCACGACGTAGTTGAATTTGTCGTTTCTCCCGCAGCCGATAAACTTACAGACGTGATTCTTACCTGAAGGAAGAGAATACAATAATACATATATTATCTTATATTCAGTAAAATAACTAATCAGTGAGTGTGGTAGTATGTTACAGGTAATTTATGATCATCAGAGGGAAAATTAAAAGCGGTAGTGTTTTTACCACACCAGCTGTTGTTCCTGGGTGAGCGTATACCCATGACAAAGGCATTAAGAAAAACTATATAAAAATAGCATTCTTTGCACTGATGGTCTCGTTTGCTGTTACATGTAATTCATGATCATCAGAGGAAAAATTAGACTGTTTCAGAAATATTTAAAAGTTCCTCGTAGAGACTTTAAAGTTAAGTTGCTTAATAAGTCAATGGTCACATTAAAATGAGTTTTTAGACAGTACAGAGTTGAAGTGGGGAGACAGAGAGAGAGAGAGAGAGAGAGAGAGAGAGAGAGAGAGAGAGAGAGACAGAGAGAGAGAGAGAGAGAGAGAGAGAGTGAGGGGGGATGACCTGCAGTAAAGGTCCACTTGTTGGATTTGAACCCGCGACCACTGCAACGAAGGCCGGAGCCAATATGGTACGCGCTCTACCCACTACACCACCGGAGCGCCCCACGGTTCTGTCTGTTTGCTATGTTAATGCGACTCTGTGTTTTCATGTGGTTGTCTGAGATAATGAGTCATAGATTTTTTTTCTACGATAAAAATAAACGGCGACACGTCACTGTCCCTGTTCTATGTTTATCTAAACCTGTGACTGAAGCAGCCGGATACATTGTGCTTAAAGGTGCAGTCAGTGATTCTGGAGAACGCTTGTTGTCAAAATCACTTTTTGTCAAAATCAAATCAAATCAAATCAAATCAGTTTTATTTGTATAGCCCAAAATCACAAACACATTTGCCTCGGTGGGCTTTACATTTCATACAATATGATATATGATACAATATGACACAATATGACACCCTGCCCTTACACCCTTAGCTCGGCTGAGAAAAAACTCCCAGTAAAAAACCCTTTACCGGGAATAAAAAAAAAAAAAATCAGTGAATATATCCTCACGATCGACATGCTTGTAAACGGCTCTGTAAATGGGCATGTTACTAGCTACGGTGAGCCCCCCATACCAGCAGTTTACGGAGCCTAGGCTGTGCATGAACACCGGCTTTTTTCCAGCGCCCCACACACAGTACGGACAGGTAGCAGATCATGAGGAGATATTCACTGATTTTGCCAAAAAAAATCCATTCTCCAGAATCACTGACTGCACCTTTAAGGCCTTCTCTATAACAATCACTACATTTTGACGGCATCACTGGTTTAGATAAAGTTTTATACAGACGCTCCAGTGATATTTTTTTAAATTAATAAGTTGTGATGTTGCAGAGGTCGAATCTGCAGTGAAGCCAACCAGTCACGTGCTGCTCTGACACACACACACACACACACACACACACACACACACACACACACACACACACACACACACACACACACACACACACACACACACACACACACACACACACACACACACACACACACACACACACACACACACACGATCACTGCTCTACTTGGACAGTGACGTAATACTGTTGCATAACCTTCATCATCATCATTTATCCTTAGCATTAAAGGGACACTGTGTAACATTTTAAGTAATTTATCAGCTAAAATCAATATCCTCATTCATAAATATGTCCTCATTGGTGTAAAATCACCTCTGGCAATAGTCTGAATTATCCTCCTGAGCGGAGAATTACAAATATTACATGTTACATTTTGTCCATTGAGCAGGC
>CM049399.1:36710000-36720000 GCA_026929865.2 Hyperoplus lanceolatus | reverse complement strand
CATGAGGTCTCTGGTTCCTCCCAGTAACCATGAGGCCTCTGGTTCCTCCTCCCAGTAACCATGAGGTATCTGGTTCCTCCCAGTAACCATGAGGTATCTGGTTCCTCCTAGTAACCATAAGGTCTATGGTTCCTCCTCCCAGTAACCATGAGGTCTCTGGTTCCTCCCAGTAACCATGAGGTCTCTGGTTGGATCCCCGGCACTGGATGTTGGTAGTAAAACTAGTGGTGGCTGCTATTACATCTACGGTGCCCACCATCTCTACCATTGTGTCCTTGAGCAAGACACTTAACCCCAAACTGCTTCAGGGGCGCTGTACTATGGCTGACCCTGTGTGAGGACCCCCTCTGGAGTCTGTCTGTCTGTCTGTCTGTACTATGGCTGACCCTGTGTGAGGACCCCCTCTGGAGTGTGTGTGTCTGTCTGTCTGTCTGTCTGTCTGTCTGTCTGTCTGTCTGTCTGTACTATGGCTGACCCTGTGTGAGGACCCCCTCTGGAGTCTGTCTGTCTGTCTGTCTGTACTATGGCTGACCCTGTGTGAGGACCCTCTCTGGAGTGTGGGAACTTGAGAAGGGGAGATGAGGAAAGACAAATTTCAATGTAGCAATTGACTAATAAAGGAACTTACCTCAACTTAACCAATTTAATTTAGTTTTCCATGAGGAATGTGACACGACTTTGGGAGGGGTCGGCGATGCGAGCCCGAACATCACGCAACATGTCCGCAAACTCCTGGCCAATTATGGTCCAAATTTTGGCGAAGGTACGTACAACGTTCACAAATGTGTCGTAGGCATGAATTCAGGGTGATTGATTGCTAGTTCAATTTTCGGTCATTTGCGGGGGGGGGGGGGGGGGGTTTGTTGCAGTTTTGTGTCTAAACTATTAGCAGGCCAGTGAGATAGGGCTTCCCATACGGTCAGCCTTTAAAAGGTGCAGTGTGTGATATGACATCATCAAGAAAGTTCTAGAAAATTCTAGAAGGTTCTAGAATGCAACGCTCCCTGGGTAACTCCAACCCTTTTGAATAATAACAGAAGCTACAGTGGCCTTCAAGGACAAGAACAATTCTGATTTCTAAACAATGCACCTGATGACATTCCAACCATGACGCTTCCAACATGGCGGCGCCCATGCCTTGGTCCAAGATATAGAGAAATATGGAAATATAAGAGACCTATTCTAAGGGGGAAAAAGCTATTTCAGCTATTATACACTAAATTAAACGTACTTATGGATATTATAATTATTTTCTACCAAGTCTGCTATGAAAAAATTCCCAAAATTCTATACACTGCAGGTTTAAAGGGATAGTTGAGTATTTTTTTACGCGTGGTTGTACGAGGTATTTATTTATAGTAAGTCTGTTACCGTATGTAGGCCAATTCATACTCTGTGTTCGCGCAACCTAAAATAGACATAAAACTCATCATCCGCACACAACCATGGACCCCTCGCGGTCGAGCGCGTGCAGCCCAAAATGTGTAACCGTCTGTGGGTGTGTAAAGCTCTCGCACTCATGCTCTGGTATATCAAGGGATGCTCCACACTCCTGTTCAGTTGGTAGCATTCTTCAGAGAAGATATCAAGAACAAGAGATCTATCCGTCTGTCTGTCTGTCTGTCTTTGTAGCTAATAAAGACAGATAGAGTCACTTTTTGCACTTTCTGCTGGTACATGCCAATGCCAAGCGGAGGAGAATTAATATATTGAACACAGACAGCACACATCTGGATCCACTTTGCTTTTTGCTTTTGCCATTTCCGGTTTGGTTTTAGAAATCCTCCTCGCTCAAGAAGATGCTCAATTTGCTTCATGCTCACAATGACAATCGTCTTGTAAATTGTCAATAACACAAACCTAGTATCGGTCTGCTGCGCATTGTTATTGTTTGATGTTGTTTACTTCAAGTGAATGGGACGTATTTCCATTCTACAGTGGAGCTCCACACTAGCCTCGTCCTACCAGACCATCGTACTCCATTTAGCCTCGTCCTACCAGACCATCGTACTTCATTTAGCCTGGTCCTACCAGACCATCGTACTTCATTTAGCCTGGTCCTACCAGACCATCGTACTTCATTTAGCCTGGTCCTACCAGACCATCCTACTTCATTTCATTTGTACAGAAGGTCTGGAATCGCTCTATTGACAAACGTTACCTCACTTGGAGGCGGGTGTCTGTTGTGAAGTTTAAAACTATTGGATCTGCCCAGAGCCACTCTGAATCAGCCAACCAATCGCGTAACGTTTGGTTGTGACGTACTGTATGTTATGCGTCGGCTTCTGAGCCACTCCCTCTGTTCGCTGGTTGGACCTGTAAAAATCTGGCTGGAGAAAACTTAAGAATATACCGCAGGCCCAGACTGACTACTGAAGGGAAATGAAAACTGAGCGGAAGTATGTAGGCGGGCGGTGCCAGGCTAGCTCCGCTCCCACATGGGTCTGTGAATAGACACTATTGCCTATACGTGACTGACCCAATGGCTAAATCAAATCAAATCAGTTTTATTTGTATAGCCCAATATCACAAATAGACATTTTCCTCAGTGGGCTTTAGATTCCATACAGTGTGACACCCTCTGCCCTTATCTATCTATCTATCTATCTATCTATCTATCTATCTATCTATCTATCTATCTATCTATCTATCTATCTGTCTGTCTGTCTGTCTGTCTGTTCTATCTATCTATCTATCTATCTATCTGTCTGTCTATCTATCTATCTATCTATCTATCTATCTATCTATCTATCTATCTGTCTGTCTATCTGTCTATCTATCTATCTATCTATCTATCTATCTATCCGTCCGTCCGTCCGTCCGTCCGTCCGTCCGTCCATCATCTATCTATCCATCCATCTATCTATCCATCCATCTATCTATCTATCTATCTATCTATCTATCTATCTATCTATCTATCTATCTATCTATCTATTATTGCCCACACCCTTAGCTCGGCTGAGAAAAAAACTCCCAGTAAAAAACCCTTTAGCGGGATTTTTTTTTTTTTTTTTTTAGAAATATCTCAAATAAATATCAGACCTTTAACGTTTATTGTCAGTTTTTCTGTGGATTTGTGGGGGAAGTTTTAAAAAATTCAAAAGTGATGCATGTCAGTCCCCAAACCATGCGGTCCTGCATGCAGTGCCATCTTCAGTGCATGCAGAGCTCAGGCGGACTGCAGATTAACATGGGGAGCTGTATACCGGACCACAGAGTTCACTTCAAAGATTCAATTCAAAGTGTTTTATTGTCATATTATGCAACAATAAGAAACATGTTCTCAGTCAGACAATGAAATTCTTCCTTTGTTTTCCACAGACTGAATGCCAAGAAATAAATATAAGAATATGCAATGTACAATAGACAAGTAAGATTGCATATTGTTATATTTCTTTCTTGGTATTCAGTCCTCCTCAATACACTCACAACCAAGAGCTGTTATGTCACCAAGTAGGACATTTACTCAAGCACTTAAAGATGGAGTCAGTGATTCTGGAGAACGCTTGTTGACAAAAATCACTTCTTGTCAAAATCAGTGAATATCTCCTCATGATCCGCTACCTGTCTGTACTGTGTGTGCGCTTAAGAAAAAAAAACATTGTTGATACACAGCCTAGGTTCTGTAAGAAGGTATTTTGCCAGCTATATGGTGCCCCCCCCTTGGTTTACAAACCATTTCTTTACTAACAGAAAAGAAAGCGTACACACACAGTACAGACAGGTAGTGGATCGCGAGGAGATATTCACTGATTTTGACAAAAGGCGTTCTCCAGAATCACTGACTCCACCTTTAAGTACAAATTTGAGGCACCGACATTTACTGTTTATTTTTGTCATTACTACACAAAGGGATAAAGTGATAAAATATGTTAACATAAAAATAAGTTTTATTGTATTTATCTAAACAAGAAACCCTATAGACTACATATCATTTTCATCTTGTCTACCTGTCTGAAAAATCCAGTGTTACAACAAAGCCTAGTAATTGGTCATGTTGCTAGCTAGCTACGGTGGGCCCCCTTTGGTTTACATACCATTTGTTTAATCACTAGTTTACAGAGCCTAGGCTACAGTTACCTTTGCTTTGGAGTAAGTTCTGACATTTTTTTTTTGTATTTTTGAGCATTATAAAAGCAGATCTAAATCAATATAACCAAACTTATAACAATACCTCGCTTCATTATATTGATTAATTTAGTTAGTAGCCGTGTAATAACTGGGATAATGTATAGTGCAGGGTCCGAGGTTCGATTCCCCGCCTACCCACATGTCGAAGTGTCCCTGGGCAAGACACTGAACCCCAAATTGCACCCGATGGTTCAGACAGCGCCTTGCATGGCAGCTACTGCCATCGGTGTTTGAGTGTATGTATAAAATGTGTATTGTGAAGCGCCTTGTGACCCTGGTCTGTGAAGGGCGCTATATAAATACTTACTTACTTACTTACTTACTTACTTACTTACTATAGCGAACGGGTCACTCTATTAGTTCAAATTATCACTTAAATACTTTTTTCTAATGCTTTTCGGGACATAAATGCTGATGTATTGAATACATTTGTAATATGCTTTTATTCTTCTTATTTGAGAACTAATTTTTTTTTTTTTTTCAGAATTCATATTTGTATAACAGGGTTATTAGCCTCTGACCAAATTTCTGATTTGTTTCGTGTTATTTTAATATGTCAGAAAAGTGTTTATTCATTCATAGTTTACTGTTAATATTTCCGTGATATTTTCAGGAACTCTGCGGCCCGGCATCCTTTCATAGTGAAGTGTCCTAACAGAAATGTTTCTCTTCCTCCAAACATCACTCTATTTTTTTCTTCTTTTCCTTTTTGCTACATATCTATCACTCCTCTGTTACTGTTGGTGGTGGGTGGGAGAGGGGCAGGGGGGGGGGGTTGGGGTAGAGAGGGTAAGGGGTGTAAGGGGAGGGAGGGGGGTGCTCTGCCAAAAAGCTTTTTTTTTTTTTTTTTGCATCATTCCAGTTTTTTTTTTTTTTTCTTTTCACCGAGCTCACCATAGTTCTGAGCTTCCGGAATACCTGACGACTTACAACAAATCCCGAGCGGGACAAAACCCTTCTTGTTCCTGTGTTAGCCTACAAGCCAAAACACAGAGGGCACAGTTAAACCAATCAGAGGAGGAGCTCTCTGTGACATCATAAGGGGTGGGGTTGGGGGGATGGAGGGGGGGGGGGCCTGGAGGCACAGGCCTCCAACTCACAACTCAGCAACACATAGCAGTTAAAACCAACATTCAGCCAAACACAGCCGCATAACTGTTGTACCATTTGCATTGTTTGGTGTGTGTGTGTGTGTGTGTGTGTGTGTGTGTGTGTGTAATATTTTTTTGCCAGAAAACAAATTCACCACTTAGCTCTACCACTCAAAATAGTGCATAACACACACACACACACACACACACACACACACACACACACACACACACACACACACACACACCACACACCACACACACACACACACACACACACAAGCACACACACACACACACAAACTGTTTGTAAGGCTATACTTTAGGAGGACGCTCATTGATAAGATGCATTCCATAGTCCCTTACCCTAAACCTAACCATCCAAACTAAATGCCTAACCCCAACCCTTACACTAACCCTAACATAAACCTAATTCATACATGAACCTTAAAACCAATTCTGAGAAGTGCAAACAACAAGATACAACATTAACAAGCAAAAGCCTCAGGGACGACTCAAAGTCAAAAACACATCAGACAAGATTTCAAAAATAAACAGAACAACTGAAACCTGCTGAATACATGCAAAACAAAAAATATATTTGTGGTGGAAAAAGGGATGTTTATAGTTTGTAGTTTGACTAGTAAAAGCTGCTACGAGCAACTTTTAAATATTTCTGAAACAGTCTCATTTTTCCTCTGATGATCATAAATTACATGTAACAGCAAACGATGACCATCAGTGCAAAGAATGCTATTTTTATATAGTTTTTCTTAATGCCTTTGTCATGGGTATACGCTCACCCAAGGAACAACAGCTGGCGTGGTGAAAACACTACTGCTTTTGTTCAAAGGGGGGCGCTAGAATTAACACACACTGAAAGTTCCTCGGAGAATTTTTAACTACAAAAAAAATTGAGAGAGAAAAATTGGTATTTTACTGTTTGAATATGAATGTTGTTGAACTACCAGCAAACTACTGCAAAACAGAGGTAAGCTAACTATTACACAACACTGTGCATTTGCATTTGTCTTCAACATTTCTGAAATCACTTACTAATAGAAAATAAACCACATATCGTTGAGACATTTTCTTCTTAAAAACGAGCAGAGAATGCATTTCTAAGACGTGTACTTTGTACTTTTTCTATTTATCCAAAATCTGTTCGGTAGAAACTTTGGACAAAATGAAATAGAGATTTTAACTCTGGCTTTATCCTACATCTAGATTTTTTTTTTAAAATATATGCAAATGTACGCATCACTAGTTTGATAGTGCAAAGTATGAAAATTATATAAACTTTTTGAAAAACGTATTAATTGTAACAAAAAATAATTGTTTTAATGTCAGTAATCAACTGGCAAAGTTTCATAATGATATCTAGAAGTACAAAATGTTAAACCCTTTTCACCGGCAGTGTCGCGACTTATAGAATTGTGTTTCTTATCGTTTTATCCTAAATTTTCTGGCACTATTGTTCACATAACATTCATGCCAATAAAGCTTTCCAAATTTAAATAGGAAATTTATACATTGAATAAAATGAAATTAATCTTTATATCGATTTGTTTTAACTTTATGAAAGAATAACAAAAAATTTAAAATATGAGTGACAAAATCCCAAATCCAAATCCAAATCACATACTCTTTATTTTTCCTACACTACATACTAAAGTACAGAAGAGTTTTCCTACACTACATACTAAAGTACAGAAGAGTTTTAGGGCCACAGACAGGAGAGAAAAAAAATCAGATAAGGAAGGTTTTTCTTTCATTATGTCGAGAAATGTCAACAATAAAAGACGAATACTCCAAAATGCTGTTGGAGTTAGTGGGGCATTAATATATTTTCAGCATACTACAATTGACCTGCATGTATTGGGACATCCTAAATCTTTTTCTGGCATACTAAATAGTAAGGGAGTATGTGATTTGGAACGCAAGGACAGTTATATTGACACACTTCCGTTCAGGTTTACCCACACCCTACCCCTCAAACCTCCCCCCTCTCTCTCTCCTCCCTGCATCACTCTGCAGTGCACAGTCATGGGTCCTCACTGCGCATGCGCAAAGCCATCACATCCTGCTGATCAATAAATCTGGCCCGGGCTGACCCGAGTTCTTAAAGAATTACAAAGAAGATTCATTTCAGAAGCGACGCTACTCTGATCATTAACGCCTCGTTCTGAACAACACACAAATACATTAACTATCACTGCGGTACACACACACACACACGCCCGCCCTCACACACACACACACACACCAACACGCACACATGCCCGCACGCCCGAACAAATACACACACACTCTCTCACACACACACACACACACACACACACACACACACACACACACACACACACACACACACAGATGCCTCCACTTCTGATCTTTTCGCCAAGACAATTCCATAAAACCAAACCAAAATACAAATGCCCTTTAAGATTAGTCCGATCATAAATAATAACACACACACACACACACACACACACACACACACACACACACACACACACACACACACACACACACATACATGATATCCCTCTGTGTGTGTGTGTGTGTGCGTGTGTCTCGGGCCTACCTGGCGCACCGTCCGCTCCTTTTCCTTCTTTTGGGAATCTTCATCTGGGACTTTATTATTTCTGCACAAACCCCCGTCCTGCTCCAGACACCCCACCGTTCCCCTCGGCTGAGGTCTGCCCGGGTTTGGGGCCTCACGGTCCGGCTGCAGAAAGACCTAATGCTACCTCACCACCGCCAGCGCCACCACCATTTATAATAGGCCTGGTGTATCCTCTCTCCTCTCTATAACCGCTTACCCGCCCCACACTAACAATGGCGCCCTGTGCAAAAAAGACAATACAAAACAAAAGGCAGGTATTTTTTTTGCAGGGGTGCGGGGTGGGGGGTGGGGAGGGATTTTGTATTTCCCCGTGTTGTAGTCCAGGGGCTGCGGTATACGGTCCGCGCGCTGCAGCTGATGTAGAATGACGATGATGATGATGAAGAGGAGATGGAGATGGGAGGATGCGGACCGGGGTTGCCAGGTCGCGCCGAAGAAACAAGCAAAAAAAAAGAAGAAAAAAAAGAATGCGCTATTTCTCTTTGCACTATTTTTGTGTTTATTTTGTGTGTTTTAAAATACTTTATTTTTGCAAAACACAAACACACAACTGAAAAGATTAACACACAGACTATATTTAAACAGCCCCGGGAAATCTATCTATCTATCTATCTATCTATCTATCTATCTATTACATCTCTGGAAAATATTAAGAGACCAGTCTGGATGTTTCTTAAATCTTTATCTCTAAATAACTTTATGAAAATGCTCTGAATGACAATATTTTTATTTTTTTTAATTTGGTAGAAATGTTGTCAGTAATTATAAAACCAAAATGTTCATTCAACTCAAACATATGCCTCTAAAGAGTAAAACAAGAGACACTGAACGTTTGGAGTGGTCTCTTATTTTTTTTCCAGAGCTGTATATAAGTTATATAAATAAATACTTGGCCTACTAAATGTGTATTTAATTTTGCTTTTGCTTTTGCTTGTCTCTGTCATAGCACTTTGTAAACTAGTGTATTTCAAGACGCTATACATAGGCATATATAAGTAAATTGGTCTTTTGTAAATGCTTGTAAAAAAAAGCGGACTTGGCAACACTGATGCGGACCTCCCTCCCTTCTACTAGGCGTAATGTTGCTGATGCTGACGGCTCCGAGCTCAAGCACCGAACGACAGACCCAAACAGTGGGCCTTAAAACGGGCCTTGAACCGGGGTTTTTTAGGGCTGGAAGTCGGAGCTATAAGACGCCGCAAAAGAGACGCTATCTGCCCGCTAGAGAGACGCGATAGGCGGCTCTGTGGATGCCAGTGTCCCCGGTGGCTCCGGTGTGTATGTGTGTGTGTGTCTGTTTGTCCGCACTGCAGCTCCAACATCCAACCCCTTACGTCAAGTTCACGTCATCGCACAAGACCACAACATCCGACTAACTTTTAAAGTAAAATACAATTATCGAGATGTTTTTTTTATTTTTTATCCCTGCGTTCCAAATCACATACTCTTTCTTTTTACTACAGTAGGCTACATACTAAAGTACAGAAGAGTTTTAGTCTTTTTACTAAACTACATACTAAACTACAGAAGAGTTTTAGTCTTTTTACTACACTACATACTAAAGTACAGAAGAGTTTTAGTCTTTTTACTACACTACATACTAAAGTACAGAAGAGTTTTAGTCTCTTTACTACACTACATACTAACGTACAGAAGAGTTTTAGTCTTTTTACTACACTACATACTAAAGTACAGAAGAGTTTTAGTCTTTTTACTACACTACATACTAAAGTACAGAAGAGTTTTAGTCTTTTTACTACACTACATACTAAAGTACAGAAGAGTTTTAGTCTTTTTACTACACTACATACTAAAGTACAGAAGAGTTTTAGGGCCACAGACAGGACAGGAGAGGAAAAAAAATCAGATAAGGATTTCTTTTTTTCATTATGTCAAGAAATGTCAAGATTAAAGACGAATAGGGCCTACTCCAAAATGCTATTGGAGTTAGTGGGGCATTTATGTATTTTCAGCATACTACAATTGACGTGCATGTATTGGGACATCCTAAATCTTTTTCTGGCATTATAAATAGCACACACACACACTCATACACACACACACGCTCATACACACACACACGCTCACACACACACACACTCATGCACACACACACACACTCACGCACACACACACACTCACGCACACA
>CM049399.1:36700000-36702500 GCA_026929865.2 Hyperoplus lanceolatus | reverse complement strand
AATGTGCACACAGTCCTTAAGCTTTCCAATATACAGCTCTGGAAAAAATTGAGAGACCACTCCAAATGTTCAGTGTCTCTTGTTTTACTCTTTAGAGGCATATGTTAGAGTAGAATGAACATTTTGATTTTATGATATAAACTACTGACAACATTTCTACCAAATTCGCAATAAAAAATATTGTAATTTCGAGCATTTTCATTAAGTAATGTAGAGATGAAGATTTAGGAAAAATCCAGACTGGTCTCTTAATTATTTCCAGAGCTGTGTCTTGCACAACCATGAAGTAGAATGTGTGCAAAATGAAGTCAGGGCCAGAGAAGTCACCAGAGGTAAAACAAACTGGTAAAAAATTATTAGTAATTTAGTTTCGTCCAAACAAACATACGGTGCAGTGAAATGAACAACGTCAATGGGGCGCACAGACACAGAGACAGAGAGAGACAGACAGACTGACAGACAGACAGACAGACAGACAGACAGACAGACAGACACACACACACAAACATGAGTATCATCCCTCTTGTAATCATGTTTGATACATTTTAAATAAAGCTTAAATAAACTGAATTGAGTTGAATTAAACATGTGACAGAGGACACACACAGACAGACAGACAGACAGACAGACACACTGAACCTTTAATATGAGAGGAATCAAACCAAACGTACATGACTTAATGGTGGAGTTGATGATAGTGGCGACGAGAGCAGACACAACTATGATCGTGTCAAACCTGAAAGAAGAAAACAGAAAAACAAACGTTAAAGAGAGGGAGGGAGAGAGAGAGGGAGAGAGAGGGAGGGAGAGAGAGAGGGAGGGAGAGAGAGGGAGAGAGAGAGAGGGAGGGAGAGAGAAGGAGGGAGGGAGAGAGAGAGAGAGAAAGAGGGGAGAGGGAGAAGGAGGGGGAGAGAGAGAGAAAGAGGGGGGAAAAGAGAGGGAGGTAAACATTAAAGACTTCAGCCGCCATCAAGCTGAAAGCAAAAACAGCATCGCAACAGTTTGTTTTTACTAGAGGGAGGGAGGGAGGGAGGGAGGGAGAGAGAGAGAGAGGGAGGGAGATAGAGAGAGGGCGAGAGAGTGGGGGAAGGGGAGAGGGAGAGAGAGAGCGAGAGGGAGAGAGAGAGCGAGAGGGAGGGAGAGGTAGAGAGAGCAAAAACAGCGTCACAACAGTTTTTTTTTTACTCTGGGCTTTGGATATAATTTTTGAATATGGATGTGTTAAAAAAGCTGGATGCAATGTCAGGGATTCTGGAGAACGCTTGTTGACAAAATCAGTTCTTATCAAAATCAGTGAATATCTCCTCATGATCGGTTATGTAGGTACTGTGTGAAAAAGTCTGTTGTCAATACACAGTCTAGGCTCTGTTAATGTGCATGTAAACAAAAGGGGGGGGGGCAACGTAGCTAGTAGCAACAAACCTGTTTACGGAGCCTAGGCTGTGAGGTAGTAACACTGGGATTGTTTCAGTGCACACACAGATTTTTTTTTTTTTTTTTTTTTTTTTTTTTTTTTTTTAACCTTTACCTACAGGTAAATCCCATTGAGTCCGAAGACTCTTTTTCAAGGGAGACCTGTTCCCATTCCCACGTTACCATTCACACACACATTCATACACCGATAGCAGGCTAACTATCGACATTCACACGAGGCAAGGTGGGTGAAGTGTCTTGCCCAAGGACACAACAACTATGACACAGGTGGCAGGGCGGGGATCGAACCTCCAACCCTTTGATCATCAGCCGACCCGCTCTACCACCTGAGACACAGTCGCCCAAATCGTTGAATAAATCATGAGGAGATTTTCACAGGCGTTCTCCACACTGTCTGAGTCCAACTTAAAAAGAGAATTTTTAATTTATTTTAATTTGAGTGAAAAGTCCAATTCTTTTAAAACCTCCATAAACATGTTTGACTTTTGACTGAAGTCGCTGCAGCTTCACCTGCTCACCAGCAGAGGGCGCCAACGGGAGGGAAAGCAACAAGTGCAAATAGCACAAAGTCAGCTGATACAAGCACTCAATAGACTGTACAGGCGTCCCTAATTGACCCTTCGTTCCAAATCACACACTCTTTCTTTTTACTACACTACATACTAAAGTACAGAAGAGTTTTAGTCTTTTTACTACACTACATACTAAAGTACAGAAGAGTTTTAGTCTTTTTACTACACTACATACTAACGTACAGAAGAGTTTTAGTCTTTTTACTACACTACATACTAAAGTACAGAAGAGTTTTAGTCTTTTTACTACACTACATACTAAAGTACAGAAGAGTTTTAGTCTTTTTACTACACTACATACTAAAGTACAGAAGAGTTTTAGTCTTTTTACTACACTACATACTAACGTACAGAAGAGTTTTAGTCTTTTTACTACACTACATACTAAAGTACAGAAGAGTTTTAGTCTTTTTACTACACTACATACTAAAGTACAGAAGAGTTTTAGTCTTTTTACTACACTACATACTAAAGTGCAGAAGAGTTTTAGTCTT
>CM049399.1:36552500-36685000 GCA_026929865.2 Hyperoplus lanceolatus | reverse complement strand
TGTAATATTAATATTTGTAATTCTCCGCTCAGGAGGATAATTCAGATTATTGGCAGAGGTGATTTTACACCAATGAGGACATATTTATGAATGAGGATATTGATTTTAGCTAATAAATTACTTAAAATGTTACACAGTGTCCCTTTAAGGTTGATTTTCTTTGAAACATTTCAAACACAGACGATGATGCAGACAGAGAGACAGACAGACAGACAGACGACACACAGACAGACACACAGACCTACCATGAGGATGACGATGATGCAGATGTTTTTAGGATCTTTCCAGAACTTTTCCCGCGGGATGACTCTGGCGTAGTGAACGAGTCGGGCGGCGAAGACAAGCAGACACAACAACTCCACTACCAGGGTGGCCTGAGGAGAGAGAGAGAGAGAGAGAGACGGACAGACAGAGAGGGAGGGAGAGAGAGAGAGAGAGAGAGAGGGAGAGAGAGAGAGAGAGAGAGAGAGAGAGAGAGAGAGACGGACAGACACACACACACATTATCGCGTTATCATACGAGTTTATTTATGTTCAAATGAATTTAAAAAGATTGTGTCTAACCAGAATTTTGTTTGGTGTTTTTGTCCCCTAGATTTTTCAAAATAAGACATTTTTCGGGCTGAAATCTCAATACAGTGAGACACACACACACACACACACACACACACACACACACACACACACACACACACACACACACACACACACACACACACACACACACACAGTCTAGTTGCATATATGACTCACGGACAGAGGCAGGGGGACGAGAGCCGGCTCTTCGAAAATGGCCAAAGACAAATCCACCAGAATGAAGAAGTAAAGCAGAACCTGAGGCAGCCAATGGTTGTAGAGCTGGTAGAGTCTGAGAGAGAGACAGACAGACAGACAGACAGACAGACAGACAGGGGGCGGAGGGAGGGAGAGAGAGAGGGAGGGAGAGAGAGAGGGAGGGAGACAGGGGGAGGGAGGGAGAGAGAGAGAGAGAGAGAGAGAGAGAGGCAGGGAGGGAGGGATGGAGAGAGAGACAGACAAGCAGTCAGACAGACAGGGGGAGGGAGGGAGAGAGAGAGAGACAAGCAGTCAGACAGTCAGACGGGGGGTGGGAGAGAGAGAGAGAGGGAGGGTGGGAGAGAGAGAGAGAGAGAGGGAGGGTGGGAGAGAGAGAGATACAGACAAGCAGTCAGACAGGGGGAGGGAGGGAGAGTTATTTTTTTGAGATTTTACAAAAATGTTTTATTCACAAATTTGTTATTTTACATGAACATTTGCAAAATAAAGTTCAATTAATTCATATCTCTTGATTTAAAAAAAGTATTTTCTTTTAAAAACATGTGCAAACAGTAAGTCAGAGAGAGAGGGAGAGAGAGAGAGAGCGAAAAAGAGAGAGAGAGAGAGATCAGGTTATTAAAGCTATAGTGCGTAACATTTTAATATAAGTGAATCTCAGTTTCATTCAAGCCATCTCCAAACGAGTTGACTCAAAGCTGATTAAGCCTATTATCAGCTCCACAAAACTCTCTCTGTATTTCTCAGTATGGCAGCGTTTACAAACTGGTGCCCCCCCTCCTGACACTGGTGCAGGAGCTCAGAAAAACCCCAAGAAATGTTTCAGTTGTTGATTCTACTGCTAAGAGAAAAACCTGGATGTACAGCAGAAGGTATAAAATCCATGTGCCATCACTGAAGGCTTTACCTCATGTAGATGCACCGACAGTGTTGTTGTAAATTACTTAGAATTCTTCATGGGGGGCGACAGAAGTTACGCACAATAGCTTTAAAAGGGTAATAGATGTAACATAATTGAATATGAGTGTCTGACCTCACAGCCTGAGGCGATGTGTCGAAGAAGATGTTTCGGTTGTATTGAGCGTCGGACACGTAGATCGCCGCCAAGTCAAACTCCTGAAACACAAACAGAATATTTACAACTGAAATCAACTGTTTTTAAAAGAATATGTCACCCATACGGAACCAGCATTCTATCATTATAAAATCACTATTACAATATAATGAATGAGGTTTTTCTTCCCTCAGTCTTCCCTTGGCCCAGCTGTCCTGTTAATCCTAACCCTACATTTTTCCCATGTGTGATGTCACGCATGGGAAAATGTAGGGTTAGACAGTGAGACCATAAAACACTCTTTCTGCCTTTTCTCAGGCTAGGATGAACCGATTTCTAAAATGTTTGCACATTTATACTACATAGGATCTCAGAGTTCAATACACCTTCATATTTCCACCGGTGAGGTAGGCCTTTACGGAGCTCATTTAAAAACAGCAGTTGAAGTGATGTAGCCTACTGGCATTTAAAAAATATGAAATTAAAAACTGAATGAAATGCTTTATTGACCCATTAAAGGTGCAGTCAGTGATTCTGGAGAACGCTTGATGTCAAAATCACTTTGTCAAAATCAGTGAATATCTCCTCATGATCCACTACCTGTCTGTACTGTGTGTGTGTGTGTGTGTGTGTGTGTGTGTGTGTGTGTGTGTGTGTGTGTGTGTGTGTGTGTGTGTGTGTGTGTGTGTGTGCGCTGAAAAAAAATCCAGTGTTAATTCACAGCCTAAAATCTGTAAACTGGCATGTTGCTATAGCTACGGTGGGCACTGTCTTTACAGAGCCTAATGCAGGGTATTCACACCAGATTTCTTTTCAGTACGCACACACAGTACAGACAGGTAGCGGATCATGAGGAGATATTCAGAGATTTTGACAAAAACTTCTGTTAAAACTTTTAAAGGTGCAGTGTGTAATATGACATCATCAAGAAAGTTCTACAAAGTTCTAGAATGCAACGCTCCCTGGGTAACCCCAACCCTTTAGAATAATAACAGAAGCTACAGTGGCCTTCAAGGACAAGAACAATTCAAAATTTTTAACAATGCACCTGATGACATTCCAACTATGACACTTTCAAGATGGCGGCACTAGAATATGCAGAAATATGGACATATATGAGACCCTTTCTAAGGGAAAAAATAATAATTAAAAGAAAAATTCAGCGATAATGCACTAAACTAAATGTACTTATGGATATTATAATTACTTTCTACAAAATCTGCTAGGAAATAAAACCCAAAATTCTACACACTGCAGGTTTAAGACACGAGGCCATTCATAACATCATAAAACTACTTTTGACATATTAATCTTGCCTGAAGTTGTGAAAAAAAATCACAACCTAAAAAAGTAAAACGATTATTTTGACCGATATGGATTTATTGGGACAGATTTGAATTTTGATATTAAGGAGAAAAAATCTGGATAAACCATATAGTATATCGGCCGGTTAACTTTTTAATATTTAGAATAAGATACATAAAAAGAAATAACTTCAATGAATTTGGTATAACTTGTAGAAAATCACTAGACCGATATAATATGAACAATATATGAGTTAAACGGCAGAACATTTGACTGTTAAAAGTTAGCACAGGACATTTTTTTTTTTTTTAATTTAAAAGGGACATTGCATATTAATAGACATTTACATGTAAATATACAGGATTATAGCAAGTGCTAATTTGCATCCTTTGTCCCTTGATTGGTCGACACCAATCACATAAAACAAACATACGCGTGTACTCGTAAATAAAAACAGACAATCTAAAAGAAAAGAAAAAAAAAAAAAAACATGCAACCGAACCAATTTATGACAATGTTTATTGGATTAAAACAAAATGGTGTAACAAATATGACAATGCAGCCCTAGTGAGTGAGTGAGTGTCTGTCTGTCTGTCTTGTCTGTCTGTCTGTCTGTGTGTTGCGTGTGTGTTCTGTCCGTAGTAAAACAGTCCCATCTGGACTTTTCACAATGGCTCTATTACAAGGAATGTCACGTTTTAGTTGGAAACAAATCTGGATTTTTCTATCATCTGCAGCTCGTCAATAAAAGTTCAACTAGAGATGCGATGGTCACAATCTGATAAAAATTAATTGCTTTTTATTTTACGACCCAAACAATATTTGTAGTTTGTAATTAACTACAAGAAAAAAATGGCAAATAAAGAATTTAACTATAGGCTACGTGAATCACTATGAATGTAGAGCGAGCTGAACGAAGATAAAGTTACACCAGTTGCTAAATGACATGGAGTTAACTAGCCTATTAAACAACACTCACTCATAATGTTCTGACCGACCGAATCGTTTTAATTGTTTGTTTTCTGCCTCGAATGATCATTTACTTAATACCAGAAATCCCAACCGGACAGTGAAAACAGATAGGAGAACAGGGGTAGGCGGGGATGTGCTGCACCTTCAAGCCGAGTTGCATGCCTGTTTTGCGGCTTTACGAGGACCAGAGTCCATCGCTGTCATGTGAACAGACGAGCGAAGTGTGTGTCTCACCTCTTTGCTCTTAGAAGCGCTGCCCCCGTTAGGAACTGCCTTCCCTTTTCCTGCAGACGCATCGGGACTGTCCTCGCTCTTCGCTGGCTCAGACATATCTTTAAAAGTTACTCCTAAAACTAAACTCCAAAACGGCGCGCGCGTGTGTGTGTGTGTGTGTGCGCGTGTGTCTTCTAGTTATTGTTGTAGTTAGTTATTTCTAGGGTTCACGCGCGTTCCTCTTTAGTTTCCATCGCTGCTTGAGTCTTGACTGCTCTGAGACGCTTGTCCGCCCTCCTCCTTAATAAACCAAGACTCGTGCTGCCTTCACGGACCGCACGACAAGATACACACACACATACACACACGCACGCACGCACGCACACGCATTCACACACGCAAGCACACGCACACACACACACACACACACACACACACACACACACACACACACACACACACACGCACACACGGTGACGTGGTAGCAGTCTCGTGACCAATATTCCAAAATAAATTAATTTGATTAAAGTTTTTTGGCGATGTGAGAAGTGTTTCTTTAATTGTATTCTCTGTACCAGTTGTTATGAACTTTGCGTCAATAATAACATATTTAAAAAACAAACTCAGTAGGCTAGTATATCCTCTAATGTACTAAGCACCATTATAATGTCCTCAGATGAAAGATGAGTGGTTAAAGCTATAGTGCGTAACTTGTGTGTGTGTGTGTGTGTGTGTGTGTGTGTGTGTGTGTGTGTGTGTGTGTGTGCATTTGACACAGCTGGCCCCCTAATTACGTCATTTGGATTTGATCATGTAATTTATCTGCTGCAGATTAACAACAAAGTGTGACGTCTTTATTTCCACCCGCCCTGCGTTCCAATCCCCAGACTTCCCTACTATTTAGTACGCCAGAAAAAAAGATTTAGGATGTCCCAATACATGCACGTCAATTGTAATATGCTGAAAATACATAAATGCCCCACTAACTCCAGTTGCATTTTGGAGTATTCATCTTTATTCTTGACATTTCTCGACATAATGACAACCAATCTTCCTTTTCTGATTTTTATTTCTCTCCTGTCTGTGGCCCTAAAACTCTTCTGTACTTTAGTATGTAGTGTAGTAAAAAGACTAAAACTCTTCTGTACTTTAGTATGTAGTGTAGTAAAAAGACTAAAACTCTTCTGTACTTTAGTATGTAGTGTAGTAAAGAGACTAAAACTCTTCTGTACTTTAGTATGTAGTGTAGTAAAAAGACTAAAACTCTTCTGTACTTTAGTATGTAGTGTAGTAAAAAGAAAGAGTATGTGATTTGGAACACAGGGCCGGTTTTTTTCCACAGTTTTTTGTCTTTGAACGTCTTTGAACGTATCATCCTGTCAGCTCCGTTTCCGTTATTCCTGGAGTCACATGACGCCTCGTGCTGCCTTCACTGTCTCAGGTCAAAGTCCGAACACACACACACACACACACACACACACACACACACACACACACACACACACACACACACACACACACACACACACACACACACACACACACACACACACACACACACACACACACACACACACGCCTATCACTCAATAGCTAGAAAACTGTCAAATAATAGAATAAAAGGAGACATTTTTTATGCTTTTTTTTTAGCAGAAATACTAAGATATGTTACATTTGAAAAGCGCTTTTCAATACACACTCAACACAAACTAGTTGAGTAGTTTAGTTATTTAATGGGCGACGGGTTGACTTTTTCCCCTTTTGTCAAATTGGGAAAACAAGGGTGAAACATTTGAACTTTTAGATTATCATTATGAAACTTTGCCACTTGGTTACTGATATTAAATTAAATTCATTTCTTTCTATATTTTTTTTTCAGAAGAATTTGATCAAATGCGCACATTTTACAATATCTATTATGCGTACACAAACCAAACATCTATATGTTGGATAAAGCCAGAGTTAAATAATAATAATAATAATAATAATAATAATAATAATATTTATTTGTACAGCGCCCTTCATACATAAAATGCAGCTCAGAGTGCTTTACAGTCACAGAATAAAGAAATTATAAGACAAAACACATTTATCACAGGCAATAAACCAAAGAGCAAAAGATAAAAATGAAATAAAAATAAATAAAAATGCAATAAAAACATTACAAAATAAAATAAAAAAATGCAATACAAACATTAAATAAAATAAAATGTATTTATCTAATTTTTATCAAATTAGTTTTCAATTAGTTTTGGATACAGCCCATTGTCCTTTTCAAGTTATAAATTTAAAACTACTATGTTCAAGTCTTAAACAATGCATTTTCAGCATATTTTAAAGATGAAAATGTCTCATAAATCAGACAATGAACAACATATGAACAAATCCTTCTGTAAAAGAAGAAGTGTGAACGAAACTGGCAATAAAATCAATTTTGGATGGATGGATGGATGGATGGATGGATGGATGGATGGATGGATGGATAGATGGATGGATGGATGGATAGATAGATAGATAGACAGACAGACAGACAGACAGACAGACAGACAGACAGACAGACAGATAGATAGATAGATAGATAGATAGATAGATAGATAGATAGATAGATAGATAGATAGATAGATAGATAGATAGATGAACAAAACAGAAGAAAGATGAAAATGAAATATTACTTTTTTTCACTCAAAATCATTTTCCTAATTCTAAGAATAAACTCAACAGACAGACAGATGAATAGATGGAAAGATGGATAGACAGAGACAGACAGACAGACAGACAGATACATTCCTTCATTTGGGTTCAAACTGCAACAACACAAGTAGTAAAGTGGTTCGCTGCTGCCCTCTTCTGGCCGCTGTGTAAGTCTTACAAAGACAGCAGCTCAGATCCTGTCACTGGCCCGTGTGTGTGTGTGTGTGTGTGTGTGTGTGTGTGTGTGTGTGTGTGTGTGTGTGTGTGTGTGTGTGTGTGTGTGTGTGTGTGTGTGTGTGTGTGTGTGTGTGTGAGAGAGTGTGTGCATTTTCATAGTGTAACCTGTCATGTCGTTTTGAGTGACAAAGAACAACAGTGTGCACACACATCTGAATTGGCTTTCAGGGGGGGGGGGGTTAACAAATACAGAGGCCTGAGAATGTTTTTAATTTGCAAATTTGCAAAACAAACAATGTAGTTGAAAAAGAAAGAAAAAAATTAAAAGTGAAAATCATTTCAACGTCACACAAGTTGAACTAAATCTAAATGATTATACAGCAGCGAATGAAAGCCTGAATGTCTCCTGATAGTTAGCTTGCTCCCTGCGTGATAGCTGCTGCTGCTATCGGTGAATAAATACAAAAATGTGTACAAAGCAATGTAAGGCGCTCTGAGTCCGTGAAAAACCAGGGAAAAGCGTTAGTAAGTGGAGTTAATTCACCATTTTATGCCATCATTCAGAGCAGAGTGAAGAAGCAAAAAAGGATGAGTGAGAGTTCTGTCTTTTCAGTAGATCAACAGATCGACCTGGTTTTATTCAGCGAGCTCAGCAACAGAACAACTTATTATAACAAAAGTAAATGATTCAACATAGTACATACAAAAATATATTCGGCTCAGTCATAGACGGACTTTTGCATTTCAATGTACTGAGCTTGACATAACATGTGACTCTATAAAACACATACAGCTCCGGAAAAAATGAAGAGACCACTCCAAATGTTCAGTGTCTCTCGTTTTACTCTTTAGAGGCATATGTTTGAGTAGAATGAACATTTTGGTTTTATAACATAAACTACTGACAACATTCCTACCAAATTCACAATAAAAATATTCTCATTTAGAGCATTTTCAATAAGTAAAGTAGAGATAAAGATTTAAGAAAAATCCAGACTAGTCTCTTATTTTTTTCTTGGGCTGTATATAATATACATACGAGAAGCTGTAGCGCTCTCTAGTGGCTAACATAGGAATAGCCACGTCATCTCACATCACAGATATAAAACAAAAGGTTAGACATTACAATATACATGAATGATATAAAACAAAAGGCTGTTTACAAACAGTACATCAGTATATCAACACATAAACCATATGGGCACTTTAAGCAGCGGACACATTTTAGAACCTTTGTCTTCTTTGTGACTCTCTTCTGTTGTTCTCATGAAGCAGAACTCTGAACATTCTGTATTCTGTTTATTACTGGACATTACATTTCTCCGTTTGGTCTTCTAAATATCCAGCCTGTGTTTGTGAATGAAGTGTGTGTGTTTGTTGTTATTGACGTATTGTCTGTCAGCTGAGGGCTGAGTGAGTGAGTGAGTGAGTGAGTATGTGTGAGTGAGTGAGTGAGTGAGTGAGTGAGTGAGTGAGTGAGTGAGTGAGTGAGTGAGTGAGTGAGTGAGTGAGTGAGTGAGTGTGTGTGTGTGTGTGTGTGTGTGTGTGTGTGTGTGTGTGTGTGTGTGTGTGCGTGAGTGAGTGTGTCTGTGTGAAAGAGAGTTTGTTTCTCTAACAGGTGGAGACTCTCCCTCCTACAGTGAACACAGAGACACTGAGGAACCAGACCAGCTTAACCCAAACGCAGACCACTTAAACCCAAACCCAGCATACAGAGGCTCAGTGAATGTGGTGTTGAAGGTGTGGATGTGGATCAGTGAGTCAGAGGAGACTCTGTAGAATGACAGAGAGCCAGCAGGACAGTCCACATACACTGCTACTCTGTGAGAGACAGAAGAGGAGGGGATGGATCTTACTCTGTGAGAGACAGAGGGGGAAGAGATGGATGCTACTCTGTGAGGGACAGGGGAGGAGGAGATGGATGTTCTTATCTTATTGTGACAGACAGAGTAACCATGACGATCAGAGCACCTCAGACTCCAGGACTGATCATTCTTTCCAAACCTACAGTCTTTACCGCGTCCTTTCCTGCTGATTCCTCTGTAACTCACTGATATATAAACCCATTTGCTCCACTCGACCTCCCAGTAACGGCGACCAGTCAGACCATCTCTACACAGCACCTGAGGACAGCCATCAAACCTCTCTGGATGATCAGGATATGGCTGCCACGGCTCCTCCAACACCAGTGTCACCTTCCTGTTGTTGTCAGACAGTTTGAGGTTTCTGCTCACTGTGTTTGTGTCCAGTGTGAGTTCACAGGAATCTGATGGAGAGAACAAGACACAACACAGCAGCAGTTTATCATCAGACACCTGATGGGTTCATGTGTTGCATTATTAACAGACTGTTAATCTCAACCTTCAGAATGACTCATTGTTTTAGGGTTCTTTCAAGCTCAAAGCTTTTTAATTAAAGGTGAGGTCAGCAATTTCAGGAGAATCACAGAGCTTAGGCTGTGTATTAACAATGGATTTGTTTTTAAAATAATTTTTTGTTAAAAACAGTGAATATCTCCTCACAATCCGCCACCTGTCCGTACTGTGTACCCTGAAATAAATAACTGGTGTTAATACACAGCCTAGGCCCTGTAAATGGGCATGTACAATGCAATATGCCCGTTTATAGAGCCTAGGCTGTGTATGAACACAGTTTTTTTTTCAGGGGTTTGACAGGATCACTGACTCCACCTTTAAACTGCTTTATCATGTGCTGCCTTGTTTTCCTGGATCAAAGTGAACACACACTTACACTTCTTCAGACCAGGTTTCAGCCTCTGCTCTCCACCATGTTCCACCCTGGAGGGAGAAACAGAGTCAGAATGAACCTTCAGAAGCTTCCTCATCAGTGACATGCTCTTTATCTGTTTTCCCTTTTCTTTATTAAGACTATATTGCCTGTATTTATCTCTCCAATTTACTCCTTAAAAAGAAAAGCAATTTGTTATCTTTTTTCTTGTCTGTTTTTGGTCTGTTGGTAAGTGTAGAAAATGTGTTCAGTGTAAGTTAGGGTTAAAAGATGGTTGTATATTTGTAATGCTCTCTCATTTCTAAATGTCAAATAAATAAATTCATTCATTAATATCAACCCTTGAAAATAAATAAACATATACTAAAAACCAACACATATCATACACAGACCAAATTAAACTTTAAAATGTAATATTCAGGTGAAAATAATATTGAAATAATTAAAAGGTCAAAGAAATAGAAAACATTCAAGAAAATCATTTAAACAAGATTTTAAACAATAGTTGAGGTTAAACAAATACACATTCTTTTTTGACTTTCTTTTATCATTCTTCTTTGATCTTTCTTCTTCTTCTTTAAGCATTGGAAAAGAGGGTTGTATATTTGTAATGCTCTCGCATTTGTAAATTTTAAATAAAACAATATCAACCCTTTGAAAATCAATAAATTAAAAACCACATATCACGCACAGACCGAATTAAACTAATGATAAAAAATAATAATAATTAAATAATTAAAAGCTCAAATAGCCTAAATAGACACAATCAAGGAAACAATTTAAACTGAATACTAAACAAAAGCAAAAGGTAAAAAAATAGAATAAATTGACATTGATCTAACAATTATTCAAGTCAGTGATCAACAGGTTATGAATGATATTGAGTGAAGTTAATAATTTATGAAGCCAAATATGAAAAATCAACTGTCATCAGTCCCTCGATTCGGATGAAGAATTTTTTTTTCTTTTTTTTTAAAGATCTTTTTTGGGAATTTTTATGCTTTATTGATAGTGTTGAGACAGAGTTGAAATGGGGCAGAGTGACATGCAGAGAACGACCGCGGGCTGGAATCGAACCCGGGTCCGCTGCTGGCCGAAGCCCATGGGGGGGACGCCTTACCAACTGAGCTAAGGGCGCCCCCTAGGATGAAGACATTTTAATGGGATAAATTATCTTTCACAATTTATATTAAAAAAAAAATGTATGAAAACTTTTGGAACTTATTTATCTCTTGTGTTCAAGAGATAAATAAGCATCTATTATACTTCTGTCCGTTCCTTTCTGACATGTCTTCTCCTTTTCTCCGTTAAAGGCACACTGTACAACAATTGAAAATTAAATTATACACACAAAAATAATCCCTCTCAATAATCATATAATATGTGGTGGTGTGTTTATCTGCACAGTCCTCTTCTCTCTGGCTGGATTTTACATAGTAGCATTTGTTGGTAAACAAATCGGTTTTGTTTTTATAAACAGGAGATTCATGTGACAGAATGTGATTTTTTATTTTTATTTAATTTAGTCAATTTATTGAACATGTTAAAATAATACAAACAAATAATACAAACACAAAGTAAAACTCAAATAATATGGTTCATGTTCAAAGGGGGCAAGAAGAAGTTAAAAACTTATCTGGTCCTATGTTTTATTAATGAATTAAATCAGGGTTCTTGCACCATTTTTAAAGTCAAATTTAAGACATTTTAAGACCTTTTTAGTAGGGGTGGGAATCTCTTGGCACCTCACGATTCGATTCCGATTCAGAGGTCAACGATTCGATTCAAAATCGATTCTCAATGCATCTCGATGCATTTTATTTTACGTACCTACCAATGTGTGATTTTCAAAAATATATTAATATACACATCTGAGTTTGCTACTCAGAGTTTGCTAATCACTTCCTACTTGTGTGATGATCATTAAAGACAATCAACAGAAGAATTGCCTTCCCTAATATTGTATTAGAGAAAAAGCTTTTCTTGTCACAAATATGACTTTCTATGAACAGTGCAATAATCAATGCAGCTTTCAACACAATATGGAAGTATGTAAAAACTAAACCTAATCACCTAAAAAATTTAATTTTCTTTCTACTCTTGTAAATCATGTTTCTATAGGATTTCTATTCTATTATTTTTTATGTCATTTCAACATATTGTGCAAAAAGTATGGCTTGGAATTCAGCTCTCATACAAAAACGTAAACAGACACAAAGCCGGTGCAGGTCATATGGGTTTGCTGCTCTCTGCCCTACTGTCGCCACTTTTAACAACTCACACTTGTGTGGTGTGCATGCGCAGTGGCGCAGGAAATACTAATATTAACTTATCGGAATAAAAAAAAAAAAATTATTCCGATTATTAATTTATCTGTTTATCGTTCGAGAGAGTATCGCGATGCATCGGAGAATAGATTTTTTTTTCCCACCCCTACTTTTTAGGACACCCACAAATATAAAATCAGACCCAAAACATGATAGAGAAGGGTATTGATTGAGTAATTAACCCTTTAGGCGCCGGGTTTTATTTTTAAAAATACTAGATTTTGACACCTACATTTCAGAAGGCTCTGTATTGAAAGTGGTTTGAGATAGAGACAAAGTGTAAATGAGACAAATATTGAGGATGACCTAAAGTTTATCTAGGGAGTAAATGTTCCCATCTAATTAGCACATTATGACGTCATATGGCGGCGGCCATGTTGGATTATGTAATTTCCATGAAATACCTGATATTTTGAAAGAGAGTTGAATTTATTTAATCAGATTCACCCCTCCATCCATTTGTAATGATGTCCACTTTGTTGTAAGCCAACAATCGTAAACTAAAACTAGAACTACACCACAAAACTCATGTAAACAGTAGGCGTTTATGAGTTTTTTTTTTACCCACCACCATTTTTATTTCCTTTTCTCTTCTATTCTTCATTATTATTATGATTATTATTGTCATTATAATATGATAATATTAATAAATATATAATGCTGTGTCGCATGGCTGCACCACTGCTGCGCATGGACGCGCCGTGACCGGGGCCATACTCGTCAACTTTTTGCTTGCCATATCTCTAAATAAATCCAGCAATACCGCTTCAGCATAAATAGCTTCGTGGCACACTATCTCTGATTTCACACCCAACAACAGCGCGATTCATTTGCAGCCTGGACGCGGAGGTGTGTCTCCTCTCTGCTCTGACAGCAGGCTGGGACTCGCTCCGAGGGGCTACTCCGAGACTGACCGCCTGCGAGTGCTTTTAGACGGGGAGGGGCTCGCGGCAGCACCCGCTGCAGAGTGATACGTGCTTTCAAGTCAGAGTCTCCAAACACCACAAAAGTTTTCAAATCGCTAGGAGGAGATGACAAAAAAAGTAAAGTTTGGATAGGATTTTTTATTTTTTTGGATGGGATTTCCGGATTTCCTCAAATATTTTGCATTGAAGCATGACGTTTTTCTGAGCTCTAGGTACGGAATGTCTGCCAACTAGTGGAGGGGAGTTTGAACAAAATATAACATTCTATTTAGAGAAAACAGCTGTTTGATTCAGTAAAGCGTCATGTCGCAATTTTGCGACTTTGGCGCCGAAAGGGTTAATAAGACATTACAAACAAAAACTAGAACTGCAAGCAGTTGTGAACGGGGGCCAAGCCTCCCACGCGACTCGGGATCGGGCGTCGTCGTCCGCTGCGCCGGCCCCTCGCTTCACGGTATCCGGGGATGTAAAGTTTTTGAATGTGGGATGTTTGGTTTGGGAGTTATAGACCAAAAGGCAAAAAAATCGCAGAGAAAGATGCTCAAGTGTGTTTTTGGCGCCCCCTTTTGGAGCAATTTAACAAAAATGTAGAACCAACCTGAGAACCGTAGGACATACACATGTGTGAAGTTTGGTGTTGATAGGATGAATCGTTTTGGATTTAGGAGCAGTTTGGTACAAGGTAGCTAATGTGCAAATCTTTAAAGCGCTACCGTTTGGTCTTACGATGGTTGTAGAAAAATTCTTTATACAACTTTTGCTCATGGGAGTTGGTAGAGCATAATGCTTTTGGTTTCGTCCAAATCGGGCAAAAACTGTAGGAGGAGTGTGTTTTGGTGACTGACACAGTTTTTGCGATGTAGCGAAAAGAAATCCCATGCGCAAATGGGCGTGGCCTATCTCAAAAGATGCAGCTGACTTGTGGGCATCTGTGGATATAAAGTGTTTGACTGTGGGATGTTCGGTGTGGAAGTTATAGCCCCAAACGCGTTTTCTTTGCTTTTTGTGGTTTTGGCGCCCCCTATGGATGACATTCGCAAAACTACGTTAGATAGAAAGATGCAGCTCAATGTACCGAACAAGAGGATGTCAAGTTTTTGAATGTGCGATGTTCGGTTGGGGAGTTATAGCAAAATCAAATTGTCAACCTCTCCATTGTAAAGACACTTTTTTGAATTTTCCCGCCTAAAGACTTAGAAAATGGCGAAAACAGGTAAAAGCCATGCAAGTGGCATGTCCCAACCCTTTACGGTTTGGGCTGCAGCACCACTTTTATGTAAGGAATAATAGGAAGACAAAACGCGGTCCCAGGCCCTTCTCGGGCTTGGCCCCCTAAATAATCCTTACAAAAACAATAGGGTTCCCTGCCCAGCAGGGCTTGGGAACCGCGTTGCTCTGCAAAACGCGGTCCCAGGCCCTACTCGGGCTAGGCTCCCTAATAATAATCCCTACAAAAACAATAGGGTTCCCTGCCCCGCAGGGCATGGAACCGCATTGCTCTGCAAAACGCGGTCCCAGACCCTTCTCGGGCTTGGCCCCCTAATAATAACGCTGTAGTGCATACTCAAAATAAGGGCTCCAAACTAACCCTTTTTATTAGGATCACTGGCGCTCCTTACTAAAAACTTTCAGGGCGCAAGCAGGACATTTAGGGGCACACTTGACCTGCAATGCAAATATTCAGATTTTTCCCAATTTGAACTATATTAGGCCGACTGATGTTGTATTGCAGCATGTTTTGGATCACACCGACAGCAGATGATACTGTTTATTGTGCTTTTGATTTTGCATCACCTAATTTACTCCTTCAGCCGTTCCTCTAGGAAAGGTTTTTTTTTACCCATATTCACCACAACCCCTTGTTCATCTGAGCCCTCTGATTTTATCTCCTCTACCTTGGCTGAATCCTCTGTTAGCTCTTGGCTTGTGCTTTTGATTTTGCAACACCATGTGAAGTCCTTCAGCCATTCCTCTAGGAAAAGTCATTTTTACCCATATTCACCAAACCCCCTTCTTCATCTGACTCCTCTGTAAGGGAAGTAGCTGTTGGCTCTCCCAAAGGTTAGTAAGTAGCTATATGATATAATCAACTAATTTGCACAATATGTCATGGGCTACTGTAAGAGGCTGAATGAATGATAAAGGCTGACCAGATGTTTTACAAATGGACTATTTATGTATTATTTACAAACTCCTTACAAACTTTCTTTGTTGCCATATAGCCTAACTATAAGGTTGGCTTCTTCTTTTTTTAGATAGCCTATGCAGTGGCCTAATGAATGTGGACCTACTCAAACTATTTAGGTAAGAACATCACCTGGCAGCTCTTGCTCAGAGCAGACATGGTTTGAGGCAACCGTTGCTACTCTGCTCTCGTGAGCACGGTTGTAATGTGAACCACGGAACGGGACATTAGATGCCTTCGCAGTCCTTTGTCAACACAATCATTCCCCAAACCAGGACAAGTCACTAGATTTGATGCTGGTCTTTAACTAATTAAGGCCCTTTTAAGAATCTCTGTGTTGTTTCCACCGCCGACCCTACCCTTACTGGTAGGGCGGGGTTTAGGCTGGACTGCGATAGCCGCCGCCAGAATATGGGTCAAACTATCGGGCTGTGGAACAACTGTGGTCAAGCCAGCAGTCTCTCGTTTTTGCTTGGTCAAACCAGCCGCTTCTTTATTTATTCCCCCCGTGTTGTTGTGAGAGACGGCTCGGTGCAACTGCTAGAGACAGTGAGCGAACAGCGCTGGCTGCAGCAGCTACATGACATCGTAGCAGTGGGACACAGTGTAGCCAACTGATTCATTTAATGACGAGGAAAAACACCACACTATAAACAGTGGTGCGCTCACATTTCCGCCAAAACACACTGACTCTCTTCACTCTTGCAGAGGTGACTAAACACGGCGGAAATTATTCTTTCGACCAATAAACGGACGACAGTGTGTAGCTCCGCCTTTTCGGCACCCTTTCAGGAGGCTAGTACCCCTACAAAGGAGTTCTGAGATTTGGAGCGGCTCAGAGCAGTTAGGTGCGATTAAACCGTACCCTACCCAACTTTTGGCAAATGAAAAGCCGGACCGAACCGCTCCGATCCGACCCGCTCTACTCGGTGGAAACGAGGCATAAGTGTCACCGCTGACTATGGCTTGGCATGCCTACTACAGTGATTTTGGCCCGTTTTATCAGAAACCATGTGCACAAGTGAAGTTTTCAAATGAATTACGTCTGCACGTGAACTTTTAAAACCTTAAAGGGGAAAACCTCTGCGTTTTCACCGTGTAAACTGCCCCTAAGTTGCTATGATGGTCGGGAAAGTCTGCAAATATAGCAACATGGATAGCGACAGCAAGACACAGCGATGTAAGTTGGCCTACGTGACGTGATCTGCGCAGTTGAACATGTCACTTATCACTCCCAGACTCTTTCCTCTCTCACACACACACACACACACACACACACACACACACACACACACACACACACACACACACACACACACACACACACACACACACACACACACACACACACACACACAACTGGTGGACTTGCTCCCTCCTTCTTTATTTCTCCTTCACCAGCTAGCTAACTGTTAACGTAACGTTAAACTCCTGAAGATGCCGTGATCAAAGACACAGTATTAGGTGATTTAGTGTATTAGTATTGTGTGTGCGACAATTTCCCCCATCATCTTAAAACACTGCGTGCAAAATGTAATACCTACAGCTAATTTACAGTAAATTTAAGTATTCATGAGTATTCATGACCTTAATTTCAACACATTTATTTTAAGACTTTTTAAGGACCTGCGGGAACCATGTAAATATATAGATTATTAAATTATGAATTAAATTATAGGAAATAAAAATTCAATTTACAGTCATCAGATGATATTTAATTTCTGTCAGTCAGCTGCGCTGATACAGACTGTGAGCCAACAGTCCTCAGCCTGTCAGTGTAACAGAGAAACAGTGTGTGAGCTCTTGGAGTCTCTTCATACCTAGTCTTGCTTCCCTGGTTTTGCTAGCGTATATCAGCGCGTCCGTCGGCTACCAACGCAACTCCCCCCTTCCTGTTGCTGGCTTTCCCATATTGTGCTCCCCCTCAAACTCGGAAACAATTCGCTCACAGCCAACCTGTGTGTGTCTGACTGTCAGGGCAGCGCCGCTCTCCCACACACACACACTCTCTCACACACACACACACACACACCGGTCTTAGCCGTGCCCTAGACGATTGTGGTTGGTTTAAAGAAATAAAAACAGGCCAGCCCAGTTCCCCCCCGGATAGAAGGCTCGTAATAGCGTGGATCCAGACCATACTACTTGCCGTAGTTTGGTCTGGCTTCGAGACTACTTCATACCTGAGAGTCTCCAGTCTCAAGAGGGGATCCTCCAGCAGCTTCACTCCTGAGTCTCCTGGATGGTTGTAGCTCAGGTCCAGCTCTCTCAGATGGGAGGGGTTGGATCTCAGAGCTGAGGCCAGAGAAGCACAGCCTTCCACTGTGATCAGACAGCCTGACAGCCTGTACACACACAGACAGACAGACAGACAGACAGACAGACAGACAGACAGACAGTCATATAATTTATTTAATTTGAATTAGCTAAATGTTAAGTTTTCTCATCAGGCAACCACTTTGGACCTCATTGTTACGAAACAGTTGACAGACACTAGAATCCATCATCAGTTACATGTTTTGAACTAAGTTTTCAATAATTCTTTTTGACCATTATTTATTTATTAACGTTGACATATTAACATGATAGCGAGTTCACGTTATAGATTATTATTAATTAATTATTATTCCTAATAAACAGTTGCCTCCTTTTAAAGCTAGTTCAGAGGATATTGGATTTGAAAGTTGGTTTTCCCACCGTGGTGTAGTGGTTAGAACCCCCCCCCCCCACCCCCCCCGCCCTCCACTCCCATAGAGTCTCAGTCCTCTTCACAGCAGACCCGGGTTAGAATCCAACCCGGGTCGTTCCCTGCATGTCATTCCCCTCTCTGTCCCATTTAATCTCTGTCTCTCTGCATTATGAATAAATTAAAAATGCCAAAAAAATAACAAATAATAAATAAATGAAAAGAAATAGCAAACTAATAAAAACATCAGTGAGATTTTCATTGGCATTCGTCATTTCTGTACTTTTCAAAAATATCTTATAATCTTTTGTAATTTTTTCAATCTTAAATTGTAATATATTTATTAGGTATTTAAAAATGTATCTAATTAATTACAGGCTCTGTGTTTAATTAATTTAAATTAATCGCATACTTATATGACACTTTAATGCCTGTTTATAATATAAACAGCTGTATAGTCTATAGTTTGTTTCTCTCTCTCTCTCTCTCTCTCTCTCTCCTCCACTCAGCCAGGTTTCTACATAGAATAAAATTAGGAACAAGGGCAAAATGTTCTACTTCTACCACAAAAAAACAAGCATGCTAAATGACGTCTGTGTACCTCCCACTACAGACAGCGCTGCACTGCCACAGGTGCGCATAGCCTATGCTGACTCATTCACCATCGTCCTACTCATAGCCAAAAATATTGACACACACACACACACACACACACACACACACACACACACACACACACACACATCCCGTTTATGCGGGAGACGAGGCAGCTAGCAAACAAAAGTGAGACACAGAGGAATATTGAGAGATAGCCTGCTGAGAGTTTTGAACCTACGTTGTTAATTAGCCACCCACTAAATCAATAATGCACAGACACTGCGGAGAATAACATAAGATGTCTTCCTACCTTAAAGCCACTATGAGTAAAATGGCACGTTGGCGTCCCCTTTGGACAAAAGCGGTAGTATTTTTACGACGCCAGCTGTCGTGAAGCTGTTTTCTAGCTTGTGCCAGGCGTGCGAGATTCAAATGATCAGGAAGCAATATAGTGCATGTCCGTGTGTTGAAAGTGTGAGGACTCTTTTCGGCTCCGTGAGAGTGGTTAGTGACACAGCATCAACTAATTAAATGCCAGTCAGTGCTACATACACCTGATTGCAATTAGTTGATGCAGTGTCACCGAATTACTCTCACGGAGCTGAAAGAGTACGTGTCCTCACACAAAGCGAATGAACGAGAGACGGCAGTTAGTATGGATCACGATGAGGTAATGTGTTTATGTTGTTGTAAATAATGACTATTTCAGATGAATAATGGTTATCTGATGATGCTGGTGAGGCAAAGTAAACTTTGTTTTAGTAGGCTACCGCTCATTCATTTAGGAGTACACACTGCAGTCTATGTTCGCTGCGTGAAATTGTGTATACGTTGCTTGGCAACGCCCTCCCGCCCGCCTATCACTCTCCCTTTTAGCTTTTCTTCATTGCATTTTCTTTTTTTTCTTTGATGGTTCAGCCCCGTTATCAGTCATTATGACGACAAATAACTGTCTCAAACAAGGCTCCCGCTCCCCTTCCCTCACCTGGAGGGATAGGCTTCTCTAATCGCGTTCCTGCGCCACACTGAAATCTGCAACCATAGAGCATGCACGCGTGAACCGAAAATCGGACTGGGTGTGCGACCAGACCAAACGCAGTAATAAAAACTATATAAAAACGTATTTCTTTGCACTGATGGTCTCGTTTGCTGTTAAAGGTAATTTATGATTATGAGAGGAAACATGAGGCTGTTTAAAAGATATTTAAATGTTACTCGTAGCCGCTTTAATGCTTTTTTGCCGGAAGCATCCCATAACACATCCTGCTTTTTTCATTACTCTTTGCGGGCCGTGTCCCCCACAAATGGAAATACACATACTTTTGAAATACCATACTTCCACACAGTGATTTAAATATGGTAACACGAGTAAATGATACAGAATATATACAGTGCCCTCTCATTCAAAACGTGCCTTGCTTTCCCCATCACTCCAAGACGATGTGCTACTTTTGCTATCAATTGTTTACAGCAGATTTTATGATCTAGAATCACACCCAGAAATGTATTTTCATGCACTCTTTCTATTTCAACATTATTTATCATTACTTTAACTTTAGTTAAAGTTAATTTAATCAAATCAAACCATGTTTTAGTTGACTCATTTCTGTTGTGAACACTTCCAAAAGCTGCTGCAAAGTTGCTCGAGCAACTCATCATCCGCAAATAATAAAAATTGTAAGAGGTTTGACACCTACAGTGTAGTGTGAAAGTTTGTGAACCCCTTGAACCTTTTGGAATTTTATTTATTTTTACCATTATTAATTCATTTTTATCAATACCAGTATTTTTATGTGAAATAACAGATGTTTGTTTATCAATTCAACATTTTTCTTTTCCAGAAATCAATTGTTAAAAGACATAAAACAAATGATTTGCTAACTGTTGTATGTGCAAACGTTTGTGAACCCTGAGCTGCATTGCTTAAATCGAGCAGGTTAACACAATCAGTTGGGCCAAATTGATTGATGAAATAAACCAATGTAATGAGAGATCTTTAGGGAAGAAATTGGGCAGCACTAGATAAAACAGAGATCAAACCAGGCCAGTTTAGGCTCACCAAAGTGAACCCATACAGGTCAGACATGTTAAAGAGAAAAAAATCTCAGAGGATCTCAGGAATAGAGTTGTGATGCTGCACATTAGTCCATTTCATGACTCAATTTGGCCCATCTGATTTGTGTTTACTTGCTCGATTTAAGCAAAGAAAAAATTTGAATTGATAAAGAAACATCTGTTATTTCATATAAAAAATACTGGTATTGATAGAAATGAATTAATAATGGTAAAAATAAATAAAATTCCAAAAGGTTCAAGGGGTTCACAAACTTTCACACAGCACTGTATATCATTAATATACAAACTAGTGCTGTCAGACAAATAAAATATGTAATCGCATTCTTATCTATTCTAGCCTAAATGTCCCTTGATTTCTTTTTGTCCCATTATTTGTTCTCATTTTAATGCTCCTATCACAACCATTCTCTACACCCTTGTAATTCAGTGTATTTCTTCTAAAATAACATAATTTCCAATTCAGTGCAAATAGCCCACAATGTAGGCTACCCCCCACCCCTAGAACAGCACAAATATAATTGGAACTTCCTTTTTTATTTAAAAACCAAACCATAAAACAACTATATATGGCTATATAAAACAAATAAGTATTAAGGCTAAATTAAACTGGTTGTTGTAGGCCTAAATGTTTTGGGAGTCTTTCATCCACGGCTTATATCAGACTGTGTGGAGTGGACACATTATACGCCTGTGTGCCGGTGGTTGCTATAGCGCTGCTGCGGCCGAGGCTCGAGTCGCCCTTCGTAGCGAAAATTAAAGTGAAAATGAATGACTGCCGACTGGAGGTCACGTGACTACAAGGCACGGTAACTTCCTCTGCAGGTGACAGACCTTTACACCTTTGTTTTTGCTCTAAATATTTGTCAAACATAGTTAAAAAAAAACGGAAAAGGTGCCTAAGATAAGGACGCGTTGATGTCAGGAGTTGGTAAACCCAAAGAAACCAGGCAATCTGTAAAACAGCGGGAGACCAACTGGCGAGCCACCAAACAAATCACGGCAGACAAAGACACACCGGACTGGGCTGTACACCTGATCACGGAGGTCTCTAGCTTTAAAGAATCGTTCAAACAAAGTTTTGATGAACTGAACGAATCGATCAATGGACTTAAAAAAGAAACTCGGGCCACCTTAAACAGAGTAATTAATGCGGAAAAGCGCATCGGCGCTATAGAGGATCAGATTGCCAACTCTGAATGAACTGACGAAAGAAGTGAATTTATTAAAAAATAAATTAACCACATTCGAAGGCCACAGCAAAAGAAACAACATAGTGTTGGTGGGCCTCGAGGAGGGGGCAGAAGCTGGCGACCCAAACAAGATGATCGAGGGCATTTTGAGATATATTTTGGATTTAAAAGTTGATGACATGGTCCCAGAAGTCGAAAGGCATCATCGAAGTCTCCGTCCCCGCCCGGGTCCATCCGAACCTCCTCGCCCTTATCTAATGCGGATGCTGAGATGGAACGACAGACAGGCTATTCTGAAAGCTGCGGAAAATAAGAAGGAGCTGAGCTGGAGAGAAAGACATCTCCACGCTTTTCAGGATCTACCTGTGGATATCAAGAAGCAGCGTGCCAACTTCGCTGACATCAAGAAGAAGCTGCAAGGCACAGGCCTACGATATGGCATGTTGTATCCTGCAAGACTGATAGTCACCATCGAAGGGAATAAACACATCTACAATAACCCAACAGACGCAGCCAACGATCTGAGGAGCAGGCTTCCTACTATATTTGGCTAACATTCACGGAGAGACGAGGTATGATTAAAGCAGCAAAGTATAGTTTTACCTGTGAAAACCACTTTCAGCAGTCAGCCTGTAAATACAATTCTCTCTCTATCTCTAAAGTGATTGAATATTTAATGTATGGTTTCATGCTGTGACGAGAGCGTTCCGGTTTGACCGTGAGCGCGCTTCATGAGAATTCCCGTGCGTAATGAAGCCGGAGACGCACCGTTCTTGTATTTTTATTTGGAGCTAGTTTTCATAATTATTATTTTGTGTAAGGTGAAGGTCTGATCACTGCAGCAAGGTCAGCTGTGCCTTTTATATTAGTTCACGGACAGGGAATGGACGTAGATTCGTTCCCCTTTTTGTTATGTGTATATTTGCCTTTTGGCAATCTTGATGTTGTCTTTTGTGTGTTATGTGCCTATCCCCCCTCTATGTGTGTACAGAACATTTATAATTCCAGGGCATATTTTTGTATTTTAAGTTCTTATTATTTTTTTTCTCCTGTCAGCAAATTCATGGGTACTGTAACTCAATGTGGAAAAGGTTACTATGACTACTATTAAACTAGTGAGCTGGAATGAAAGGGATTTCTAATAAAACAAAGCGATATAAAATAATAACTCATTTGAAATCTCTAGAAAGTGATGTGGCAATGTTACAGGAGACACATTTGAAGAATGCAGAAGCTGTTAAGTTAAGACAGAGATGGGTTGGACAGGTATTTTCAGCTCCAGGTACAGGGGCCTCCAGAGGTGTCAGCACTTTAATAGCAAAACGTTTATCTTTTAAGTTAACCCAAGAAATAGCTGACAAAGATGTCAGATATATTATTATATCGGGTTTCCTACAAAACATAAAGTGCACTTTGGTGAATGTATATGCTCCTAACACAGGGCAGGCAGAATTTCTATCTAGATTAAATGTGATTTTAGCTCAATTCTCTGCTGATCCAATCTTTATGGGTGGAGACTTTAACCAGAGGGGTATACTACGAAGCGAGATTAAGGGCTGAGCGAGTTCTGTTGAGTCTAAAGCGGTCTAAAGCCAGAGTTTTCAGTATCACGAAAGGTGGCTCTCTTTCTACCTGGCTAGATCACCGTGGTAACAGAGGCTGCACGGCTAACCTGCCCAGACCAGTTTTTGTTCCAGAGTTTGAGTTTAAATTCGGCTCTTAGAGCGCTGCCCTTTAAGGAAACTACACCTTTTGAAATCCCGCGGAGGCGCGGACCTGACTATATTGTCTGAGCGATACTTCTCACTGAGTAAACTAGTTAAATCAGTAAACTTATTGATCAGTAAGTTAATGAACGAAACAAAGCCGTGACATAAGGCTTACATTAGAGTGAACTGTAACATCGCGCTGCGGCTTTTTGCCACATGCATACAGTTATTGATGCAGAACATGTAAAATAGCCTAGACCTACTGTAGCTATGCAGCGCCATGCTCTCACCTCAAATGATTTTACCTGGCGATCTACACACACTGGCTCTTAATGAAGCGTTCAATAAAATCACAGGTTGCAACATTATTTCACTCTAGGCTTCTTTCTTTTCATCAGTAGCGATTACAGTTGGGACGTGACAGGTGACAGCTGTCACAGTTCGGACATCGCTGCAGACTCGCAGGTTAAGCTTCTCACAGTAGATTCATATTTGTCCGGAAAATACAGACTAGCCTACAGGTTTTGTATCTAGGCTATTTATTTTAATGGTATTTATAAGATGCAAATAAAGGGCTATTAGCCTAAATCAAAATCAAATTTGTATTAATTTTGATGTGGCCCAAAACTAAAGTGATTTTCCACATAGGCTATGCTATTCATTAGGGGACAGTGTCAGACTTAAATCAGATTCTTAAGTGTAGGATTATCAACTAGGCTAAATGGTGTACTGTTTAAATCCGAGTTCAACCTTTAATTGCTTTATAATGTCATTTAATGTAATTTATTTTACAGATCGTTCTCACTGCGAGAACGATCTGTAAAATAAATTAATCAATTCAGTAGCCCAATTTTCTGACAACATTCCACTCTCTCCTTATTTGCAGTATGAGTTTTTTTCGGCTCTCTGTTTTCTGCTGTTCTGTGATCATTCAGACTGACAAACTCTTGTGAAGTCAGCGAAGTCAGCTGCTCGCAATCAGTCCGTTAGTATAAAGTTAGCGGCACAAGATCAGTCCAGTCTGTGCGGAAGCAGAGTCAAATGACGGCCAAACGCCCCCTCTTATGGGGACGCGCACAGAGCCTGAAGCTGAAACCCTCGTTCAACATAAGAGGTTGATAACTGCCTTCGTGATACCGGTTAGCTCTGAGCGAGGGTATGTGTTATGTTGAACCAGATCAAAAAAAGAGAGCCGGGCTCTGTTGAGTTTGCTTTGTAGTATACCCCTCTGGTTAGCGAACCTGCTGTAGATAGGTCTAGCCGCCCACTCCCATCTGATAGGTCACTCTCGGTAGCATTTAAAGATTTAAAAGAATCTCTGGCAATGTCTGACATATGGCGTGTAGTGAACCCTGGTTTGCGGGAATATACATTCTATTCTCATGCTCATAACTCATACTCAAGGATTGATTATATACTTTTGTCCCAAAACATAGTTGAGAATGTGATTGACAGCAAAATACACAATATTATTATTTCAGACCACGCCCCTTTGTCAGTCCTCCTCTCTCTCTCTCTCTCAGAACAACCATAACAATAAACAGTGGAGATTTAACAACTCTTTACTCAAGGATGAAGAGTTTGTGTCCATATTAAAAGAGAAAACAAAAGAGTTTATTAAGATCAATCTAACTTCAGTGCCCTCAATACAAATAGTATGGGAAGCATTTAAGGTTACCTGTAGAGCAGGGGTCTCCAAACTTTTTTCACTGAGGGCCACATACAGAAAAATCTACGAAAGGCCGGGCCACTTTGCAAAAATAACACATTTATCAGGACATGTAGCTGCTCTGATGTTTAGTTTCATAGTGTCTTCGTAAATTGTAATCCTTCTTCACGGCAACACTTTCCTTGCACATTAAACAGACACATTTCCCCTCTTGTTTATATGCCAATGATACACCCAGTGTTTTCTGCCTTTGCGTCCAATGTCCAGCAGGGTGAAAATAGTTTCCAGCCGAGGTCCCGACCCTCCTAGGGGGGTCCGGGGGTATGCCCCCCCGTGAGATTTTTTAAAGTTTTTAAAGCGAAATGCATGAATCTGGTGCACTTTGAGAGGGAAATTAAGAGGCTAAATCTGAAGAATTTTGTATGAAAAAAAAATGGAGACACTGTGTCAGATGAATTAGAAGCTATTGGAGAAGGACGCATAGATTTTCCATAATAATATTAATTTAAAATAAAATATTATGCAGGGTCCTCTGGGATGGGCTTGTTGCTCATTTTCTTTTATGGGACATATTTCTCTGTAATATAATGAGTGCATTTAAATTATTTAAAAATTAAAAGCGCCATATTACATTATATTTTTAAAATGTGCCACGGGCCAATCAATCAGTGTTTGACACCCCTGCAGTAGTGGGTTAACTAAGAAATGCAAAAAAAAAAAAAAAAAAAAAAAAAAAAATTCAAAGGGCCATATTACATTATATTTTTAAAATCGGCTGCGGGCCAATAAAAAGCGGGCCGCGGGCCGTAGTTTGGGGACCCCTGCTGTAGAGGATGGATTATTAGCTACGCTACAGCCAAAAAGAAAAGAATGGTGATGAAGAAAAATAGTTTGACTTCAGAGCTTAAGACATTAGAATCACAGCATATGCGGGATCCTATGAATATAAGATTAAAAAATTAAATGCTGATCTGTAAAGCAGAACTACAATCAATTATACATGAAGAGACGGCATTTGCACTGTTTAGACTTCGTCGTAAATATTTTGAAAGTGGTGACAAAGCAGGCAAAATGCTAGCCTTAAGGTTAAAACAACTGCAAAATCGGCAGTCAATTTCACATATATGTAAAAGCACTGGTGAAGTCATCTACGAGCAAACACAAATTAATACAGCTTTCAGAGAATATTATTCAAAATTTTATCAGTCAGTAGGTCCAATAAACGAGAATGAGATGGAATCTTTTTTTCAGGACATCTCCTTACCAACTTTAAAAGAAGAGGAGAGAGAAAGTTTAGAGGCACCTGTCACAGAAAGGGAAATACTCTCAGCTTTGAAAGCTTTCCCAACTGGGAAAGCACCAGGCAACGATGGCTTTACCATAGAACTTAGAAATGCCTCCAAAATAATTTATCTCCACTTCTTACTTTACTATTTAATGATATATTAACTAATCACTCCATGCCACTGACTATGCGCCAAGCCACTATCTCGCTGTTGCCTAAGCCTGGTAAGGATCATTCACAAATGACAAATTTTCGCCCTATAAGTATGTTAAATAACGATTATAAGCTGTTTGCTAAAATTCTTGCTATGCGCATGGAGACCGCCATTTCCTCATTGATCCATCTTGATCAAGTAGGATTTATTAAAGGTCGATTTGCTTCCAATAATATGAGAAGACTCTTCCAGGTAATGGCGACAGCCAGCACTCTACAGCATCCAGCAATAGCCATATCGCTGGATGCTGAGAAAGCCTTTGACAGGGTAGAGTGGCATTATTTGTTTCATGTTATGTCAAACTTTGGTTTTGGACCAGTTATTATTAACTGGGTGAAGGCCCTCTATAACAACCCTAGTGCTTCAATTAGAACTAATGGAACTGTATCCGAACCTTTCCAACTTCTGAGATCTACCCGGCAGGGTTGTCCTGCCTCACCATCACTCTTCATTTGGCCTTAGAACCTCTAGTATGTGCTATCCGAGCAGAGAGGAAAATCACTGGTATCCAGATTGGGGGTCATGATTTTAAAGCTAATCTATTTGCGGATGATTTGTTATTAACATTCTCACAACCACATAAATCAATCCCGCAAGTGATGAAATTAATTGAGGTATTTGGGAAGTTTTCAGGGTATAAGGTGAATTTTAATAAGAGTGAAGCCATCCCATTAAATACTATGACCTTTCCTTCACATCTGGGTTCAGCCCCCATTCAATGGAAGCCACAAGGTATGAGATATCTAGGAATCAACATTAAGACTCCCATTGAGGATATTTTTGATTTAAATGGCCCTCTCCTCCTTAAAACAATTAAGGAGGACATTAAGAGATGGACAGTTTTACCCATTTCATTATGGGGCAGAGCAGAAGTGCTTAAAATGAATATTTTACCCAGATTATTATTTCTTATATCAGCAATTCCTCTTAAATTCCCACTTTACTGGTTCAAAGAAATTAATAAATTATTCACAGATTTCTTGTGGAGTAATAAAAAAACAAGAATCAGTTACAAAAGATTAACCAGACCGAGGAAAAGGGTATTACCCTAAAACCAACTTGAAAATAGGCAATCCTCTAATAAAATTTTCCTGTGAGGTTGTGAAAATTATCCAGAAACGTCTCCTCTTCAATGGAGCATACTTACCATCATGCCCTATATGGAGTAACCCTGTATTAAAAGCTGGTGGTAAAACATTAAAAAACAAATCGTGGCAACAAAGAGGTATAAACCAAGTGGGTCAGATAGTGAAGGATGGATATATGGTACCCTTTATTGTCTTAAAAACACAATATGATTTAAAAGATGTTGACTTTTTTGCGTATTTACAATTAAAATCTATTTTGGGGTTACTTATATCAAAATAACCCACAGTAGAGATCCAGGATAAAGAGTTGGATATAAAACTGAGGGAGATTGCATCAGGAAAGAGAACAGTGTCAAGGTTGTATGAGTTGTTGACCACTGCATCCGTTGATAACCTATCCTCTATCCAACACAAATGGGACAGGACTTGGGCATATCCTTGAGTAATGCACAGTAGGATACTGTAACAAAAAACACTATAACCCTATCCAAATGTGTAAGATATAAAATTCTTCAATTAAAAAATTTGCACAGGGCTTATATAACACCAAGCAGATTAAAGAAAATGGACAATTCCCTCTCTCATTTGTGGCATGGTTGTGGAGAGGCAGGAACATTGATACATCAATTGTGGCAGTGCCCCGCAGTACAGTGTTTTTGGAAAGGTGTTATTTATAATTTGTCTTCTTTCTTGAATGTGAGAATACCACTCTGCCCATTAACCTGCCTTCTAGGCAGTAGAGTCGAAAACATTGAATCAACAGTCACCCAACGCATCATAGCCTTGGCTTTCCTGTCAGCGAAGCGAATTATTTTGATAAATTGGAAGATACGTAAACCCAATTGCTTTAGCATTGAAAATTGGCTGACGGACTTTTTAGACCTCCTGTCAATGGAGCGAGCAGCAACAGCTCTCAATGACCATGACTGTGGTAAAGAAGGACCCTGGAACTTTATTAGTATGAACTTAAGAAACTGGACATTTAAATGAATGTATTTAAAAGTATGGATCTGCACACACCCCCCCTCCTGTGTTGTATTTTGTATTGTCCTGTGAGTTGTTTGTCTTGTGGTGTATGTATATGGTGTCTGTGATTGTTTTGTGTAAGAAAATAATAAAAATATTAATAATAAAAAAAAGAAACATTTAGTTGATGGGGCAAATTGGCCCTGTTGTGTTGTGTACCTCCCGATTTAATATGCAGCAGACAATAATCTTGTGTTGTGATTCTGCCTTATTGGACATTAATAAAAGAGCTCATTTCACGGGAGCAGCCATCAAAAAAAAAAAAAAAAAAAAAAGTGAAAATGAAAATGAAAATGAAAATGAAAATGAAAATGAAAATGAAAATGAAAATGAATGACTGCCGGCTGCCACTAATGTTCATGGAGGTTTCGGTGTGCGCGCAGAGTTATAAGTAAGACTTTTGCAAATGACAGGCTTTCTTTACTGTTCTTTTTCCGCGTAGTCCCAGAGTCACGCACGGAAGAAGCTACTAATGAAGGTCGCGCAGCTGAGCTAGGAAGTGCTAGGTTCCGGTTTCGGCTTCAGAATAAAAGTCAAAATTTACTTGACATTTAGCCGTTTTGCCAGTGAAATGATTTTAATGTGAAATTACGCTGTAGGACATGTTCCGTTTGAATTAACAGTAACTTAACTGTGAGCCATATGTATAGTTTGTGGTGTTTCAGTTGTTCTAACATTACTAGTTGGTGCAACAGCATGAGAAAAACCACAACGTTTGCTAGGCCATAAGGAGCGTTAATCGCGCGAAAAAAACTTAACACCGTTAAAATGGGTTTGCGTTAACGCGTTAACGCCGTTAATAACGCGTTAAACTGACAGCACTAATAGAAACTAAATAACAGAGTCCCACAGGGGTCCGTTTTGGGTCCAAAATTATTTATTTTGTATATAATGTCAATGAAAACCTCTTCCCCTTTGATTTTGCTGAGGTGCTGATGAGAGCGGTGAGACTGAATCAAGAAGCTAAACTTAAACGTAAATAACTATAACTATAACTTTGTAAATAACAAAACAAAATCTTAAATGTAGGGGAGAACGGGGTAATTTGTCACACGGGTTGGTTGTCACAATCGTTATATCTCGGAACCAGAAGGTGCTCTCTGTGAAATTTTGGTATGTAAATCTCCAGAATTGGGATCAGAGGTCACATACATAGTCTTCCTTGGAGTTAGACTGCTGAATTCGAGGTGAGACGACTGTTTGTGTTTTTCATGTCAAATTCAAAATATTTAGCTCCTCAGTATTTTTCTTCTAGGCTTTTACACAATGGGTTTATAACAAAACACTTGTTACCCATACAAAGTGTGAAGGGTAAACTATAGTTTAGATTGTGATTAGCAAGCTAATTAGTTGTCAGATGGTTGTTGGCCTTGATGCTAGCAAGAAATTCAAGTTGGGGTTGGTCGTCACATTTTTTGGGGGGTTGGTTGTCACATGTTATCTCAAGGCTGCAGCCAGAAAAGGAACCCAATAATGAAATAAATTGTCAAGCTGTATCCTCACTGACACCCCAGAGAAGGACAGAATTGAGCATGAAAAGGCAGCTAGCATGCAAAAGAAAAAAGGGCAACAAAATCAAATCAGTAGGAACTAAAGAAATACTAATACTATAATATAGACTTTGTCACCAAACATCTAGGTTATTTTTTATCAACAAATCAACAAATAAGCATCAAAGTGTGATCTGACCTGAGAGTCTCCAGTTTACAGTGTGGACTCTGCAGTCCAACAGAAAGCATCTTCACTCCTGAATCCTGCAGGTTGTTGTTACTCAGGTCCAGCTCTCTCAGACTAGAGGACTGGGAGCTGAGAACTGAGGCCAGAGCTTCACAGCTTCTCTCTGAGAGGTTACAGCCACTCAACCTGAAGGAGGGTCAATGATAAAGAAAACTACTGATACTGTTTCTGCCAGACAATGTTACAACCATCACATTTCTATGACTGTCTTTACTGAGTTGATGCATATTTAAGGATTAGGTTCTCAGGTGACAAGAAATAGATAGATTTTATCTGAACTTATCAAAAAGTTACAGTCATATGAAAAAGTTTGGGAACCCCTCTCAGCCGGCATTATAATTGACTCTGCTTTCACACAAAAAAACATAAAAGTGGTATGTCTTTAATTTACCAGGAACAGCTAAGTACTGGGATGTTTTCCAAACAAAGATTTTTTGAAAAGCAGTATTTAGTTTTATGAAATTAAATTAAATGTGAAAAACTGGCTGTGCAAAAATATGGGAACCCTTGTGGTCTTGCTGATTTTAATGCATGTAACAGCATGTAAACTGAGGACTTTAAACACAAAATTGGTTGGATTATGTTGTTAAGCCTTGAACCTCATATAAAGGTCTGTTTAATCATGATAAAAGGTATTTTAGGTGCCTAAATGCAAGTTCCACTTCTCTTAGACTCTCTGCAGAAGTGAGACAGAATGGGATCATCAAAACAGCTCCCAAAAGATCTTAAAAACAAAGATTATTCATTGTCATGGTTTAGGGGAAGGCTACAAGAAGCTTTCCCAAAGGTTTCAATTGTCAATTTCTACTGTAAGGAACGTTGTCAGGGAATGGAAGGACACAGGCACAGTTGCAGTTAAACCCAGGTCTAGCAGACCAAGAAAAGTACAAGAGCGGCATATGCGGCAGATTGTGAGAATGGTTGCACACAACCCACAGATCACCTCCAAAGACCTGCAAGAACATCTGGCTGCAGATTGTGTATCTGTACATGGTTCTACAATTCAGTGCAATTTGCACCAAAACACCTGTATGGCCGGGTGATGAGAAAGAAGCCCTTTCTGCGCCTACGCCACAGATACAGTTGCATGGAGTATGCAAAAGCTCATTTAGACAAGCCAGCTTCATATTGGAAGAAAATGCTATGGACTGATGAGACAAAAATTAAGTTATTTGGTCTTTATAAAAAGCAGATGTTTTGGTGCAAATTGCGCTGAATTGTTGAACGATGTATAGATACACAATCTGCACCCAGATGTTCTTGCAGGTCTTTGGAGGTGATCTGTGGGTTGTGTGCAACCATTCTCACAATCCTCCACCTATGCCGCTCCTGTTTTATTCTTGGTCTGCCATGCCTGGGTTTAGCTGCCACTATGCCTGTGTCCTTCCATTTCCTGACAACGTTCCCTACAGTCGAAATTGACAATTGAAACCTTTGGGAAAGCTTCTTGTAGCCTTCCCCTAAACCATGACAATGAACAATCTTTGTTTTCCAGATCTTTTGGGAGCTGTTTTGATGATCCCATTCTGTCTCACTTCAGCAGAGAGTCAAAGAGAAGTGCAACTTGCATTTAGGCACCTAAAATACATTTTCTCATGATTAAACAGACATTTCTATGAGGTTCAAGGCTTAACAACATAATCCAACCAACTTTGTGTTTAAAGTCATCAGTTTTACATGTTGTTACAGGCATTAAAATCAACAAAACCACAAGGGTTCCTATATTTTTGCACAGCCAGTTTTTCACATTTTATTTTATTTCATACAACCAAATACTGCTTTTCAAAAAATCTTTGTTTGGAAAACATCCCAGTACTTAGCTGTTCCTGGTAAATTAAAGACATACCACTTTTATATTTTTTTTTGTGAAAGCAGAGTCAATTATAATGCCGGCTGAGAGGGGTTCCCAAACTTTTTCATATGACTGTAACTAAGAAATTCAATTAATTCCTACAAGTACGAAACAGTGTCTGCGGTTATCAGTGAACTTACACAGCTTTGTTGGAGGCTTTGACCAGTGGCATCAGTCTCAGAAGAATCTCCTCAGAAGCAGAGTACTTCTTCAGGTCAAACACGTCCAAATCTTCTTCTGATGACAGTAAGATGAAGACCAGAGCTGACCACTGAGCAGGAGACAGTTTATCTGTGGAGAGACTTCCTGAGCTCAGGGACTGTTGGATCTCCTCCACTAGAGAACTGTCATCCAGTTCATTCAGACAGTGGAACAGATTGATGCTTCTCTCTGGAGACAGATTCTCACTGATCTTCTTCTTGATGTACGTCACTGTATTCTGATTGGGCCCTGGGCTGCTTTCCTTTTTCAGTAGGCCTGGTAGAAGACTCTGATTGGATTGCAGTGAAAGACCCAGGAGGAAGCGGAGGAACAAGTCCAAGTGTCCATTTGGACTCTTCAAGGCTTTGTCAATAGCAGACCTGTGGATATTGGTCTCAGATGTTTTGCTGAACATCCTTCGCAGATTTTCTAGAGGAGTTTCCCCTAGCTCAGGCATAACATTCCTGTTACTGTTAAGGAGTTCCTTCTCTACATATAAAGCGGCCAAATACTCATGAACACTCAGATGGATGAAGCTGAACATCTTGTCTTTCTTCCTGCCACGTTCCACTTTAAAGATCTCTGTGAACACTCCTGAGAAGACAGAGGCTTCTCTGACATCAATGCCACTCTCTTTTAGATCTTTCTCGTAGAAGATCAGGTTGCCCTTCTTCAGCTGGTGGAACGCTAGTTTTGCTAATAACTCAATGTACTTTTGAGCATTCCCGTCTTTTGTTTCAATATGAAACTTGATGAATTCTGTGTACATCTCAGTCAAGGTCTTGGGCAGCTCTCCATCCTCTCTGGTCAACAAATCCTCCAGAACTATAGCAGTGATCCAGCAGAAGACTGGGATGTGGCACATGATGTGGAGGCTTCGTGATGTCTTGATGTGGGAGATGATTCTGTTGGCCTTCTCCTGCTCATCTCTGAACTTCTTCCTGAAGTAATCCTCCTTCTGTGGGTCAGTGAACCCTCTGACCTCTGTCACCACGTCAACATAATCAGAATGGATCTGATTGGCTGCTGCAGGTCGTGTGGTTATCCAGAGGCGAGCAGAGGGAAGCAGATTCTTATTGATGAGGTTTGTCAGTAACGCATCCACTGAGGTTGACTCTGTAACATCAACGTAACTGTTCTTGTTTTCATTGGTAAAACAGTCCAGTTGGAGGCGGCTCTCATCCAGTCCGTCCAAAATGAACACAAGTTTGAATTTGCTCTTGTCATAGTTGGTGTTTCCTGAAGATTGAAGAGTTTTGAAGATGTCGTTAAGAGCTTCTTCACTGATGTGTCTGGTTTCCGTGATTAATTCATGAATTAGCTTTGCCAAACAAAACTTTTCTCCCTTCCGTAAATTCAACTGGCGAAAGTTTAAGGGGAATATGAGATGCACATCTTGATTGGCTCCTCCTTCGGCAAAGTCCAAAACAAACTTCCTCACGAGGAATGTTTTGCCAATTCCTGCAATTCCCATGGTCAGCACTGTTCTTATGGCTTTATATTCCGCAGAGGGTGGTTTGAACATGTCACTTGATTTAATTGGTTTCGCTGTGTCTGCTGGCTTCACCGCCTCAATCTGTCTAATTTCATGCTGTTTGTTGATGTGTACGTCACGCCCAGCTGTGATGTACAGCTCTGTGTAGATAACACCCAGAGGCTGGGCCTCCTCTGCATACCCCTCTTTTGCGGAGTTGAACCTATCCTGGAGGTTTGTTTGAAGCTGTTGTTGGTAAGATGAGATGGGTGTTGGCTCTGGTAGGGCAACAATCGCATCTGTGTGACATAAGTAGAAAAAATACCTATAGAATTATACTTGTGTTAAGATGAAAATTTTCTCATGAGCACCAACAAATGTTTTCTTTTGCCTATATTCTTGTTTCTTAAAGGAAATTAAAATGCGGTTCAGAGTGAATTATGTCTATATTAGTATTTCTATGAACTTATTGCATCAGAAAAGTTGTAATTTTTTTCTACATATTAAATAATAATTCTACATTGACAACGATACAGTTCGTTTTTCATTGGTTTGTTTTAATATAAGACCTGACTAGCGGACTTTAAAAAAAATACATGTATTTAACATAATAATTATCTTTTCTAGCATGCTCACAAATACAGTATATTGATACAAGCTAAAACTTTCACTCCAAGTGTGAAAATTGGGAGGAAATGTGTCCTTCCTTGTAATGAACAAAACAGGCTGTTGTTCTTGTTAATTTAACTGCTGCTACAAGGATGTGTCCAGTGCAGTCACACAACAACTAATGTGCCGCTTACATCTCCAGTATGGCCCCATGGTTGCCCTCTGCGGCAAGGGTCTTCTAGTAAGTTTTGCTTCTGTCCAGAAAATAATCAAAGGCTAATTCAAGGAATTGATTGATGAAAAAACAATAATGTTTGTCCCTCATATACTACTCTCGTAACACAGGCATTCTTTACAGGGGTAGATTCTTAATATTTGGGACTGGAAGTTCGATACTACTAGAAAATCCTTAATAAAATAATCAGAATGGTGCAGGAGATGCCTGTTGCAGACCACTGCTCTACGGCGACTTAGTAAAAAAACATCAAACACTTTTGTTAGCAGCGATTTCAAAGCTTCTTCTTTTTTAATAAAATTAATGTTTACCTTCAATCTGAGAGGACGGTCCAATGTTTGCTGACGTCTCTCCAACATCGTTGACATCCACTGATGGTGAGAGAGGGAATGGTTTTTCATTTATGTAATTTCATTACATTTTTTAGTTGTTCTTAAAATGAACTGTTATACATAATGATTATAACACCATCTCAGTGTTTCCCCCACGTTCACCCAGCAATATAGCAGCAGGCGCACCGCTGCTGCTATATTTTCTCCGCCGCTGCTATTAAAATCCTTCTCCTCCTCATTATTCTACTTATTTTTTATTTATTTTTTTGGTACGTAGCTCCTTTTAGAAACGGGTCAATGCCTAACGTAAACGTTGTCCATGCGTCGGAGGTGAATGTAACTTACTCGGCTGAAAACAGAAACTAACGTAGGGGAGCGGCTCACTGTACAGTCCCTTTAGTCGCGCTGTCAGTTTGCCGACATGGCTCTGATACAAACAGATCGCGGAACAGTCACTAACGAAACAGTTAGTGGCTGAGCAAAGAATGTGGACTACAGTAGGCTACTGATGCAAATTCCACAACTCATTACTTGTGTTACAGTTTAGTACAATATGTATTCATTTATATTTGGCTGCTCCAGCAGTCCAGGCAGGACAGGATAGTTAAGTTTCAGTTTCGTTTTTCATCTCCATGTCAGACAGCTGTTGGCTCAGCTGATGGGCTCGAGCCTCACGGAGCAGACAGCGGGAGTCAGTCTAAAGTCAGCGATGATCACTCTCACAAATCAAACAGCTAAATTATAAAATAAAGCTATCTCTTCCTCCCTCTATATCTGTCTGCATATATTTCTCTCTTCACTGCACACTGAGTCACTACTAGTATCTTAAAGGAAGCGAAATGAGGATTATAACCTAATTTTGCACTATATTTTTAAATATTTGAAGATTGCAGGCAAATCAAATACCACCAGCCACTATATTCTCAATGGATAGACATGAATAATTACCATTTACAGTTTGAATCAAATTTTTTAACAATACAGGAGAATACATATTTGAAAGCAATACAGAATGCATGATATTACTGCATTGTATTGTATTCTATTTTTGTCACCCGAAACCTAAATGTTGTCAATTAGCCTACTTTACATACATTTGGTGCATACAAATTCACCAGAATGCAGTGAATTAAGTGTTAATTAAAAAAAATTAAAATGTGTCCCAAACCAAGGTTTAATCACAACCTACAACCTTGAAATTAATTAATTGTTTTGTTTTATTTGTATCTATAGGCATTTGTATGAGGATACTTTGTCATTTTAATCACATTATTTTAAATTAAAGTCTTAGGTCCTGCTTATCAATTGCTCATAATAACCAGTAGACCTACTTCTGTGTTGGACATTACTGAACCTCTTCCCATTTACAGCACCATTTTCTGCGTTGTGGCATTTTGTGTTTAAATATTAATTTCTATACAAAAATGTCAAAATCTGTAAATAAAGACACATAAGGCAAAGTTACAACACCAATAATCCCATCTATCAGCGGCGGCTCGCCCATAGAGGGCGATAGGGCGACGCCCTCCTTGAGCCATACCAGCAAAAAACAAAAATATAATAATTCAATACAGTTTTTACCTGCATCTAAGTCTAAATATCATTGTACAATCAGCGTCTGTGTTCTGTACCGTCACTCTGGGGCGATTTCGGGCTGGTTGAAAATCGCCCTGAGCGCTCTCATAGACTTCAATGTAAAACTTTTTTTTTTCAAACTGCAGGCCTCCCAATGCAATCTCTATGGGTTCCGGGGGTGCTCGCCCTAACGTGTTGTCGTCATACGTACAGTAAACAATGAACCAATTACAGTGACTGATACAGTCACATGTCCGGTCTGCTGCCCAAAGCGGTCAGATTCAAGACCAACATAACTAATATCAACTCAGGCTAGGCTGGCAAGCTACTTGATCATGTCATTAAAAGGACTAGGTCCAGACAAAATGTAACCATCAAGCAAGTATCTACCAAGATGGATTGGGGGATCGTATAAACACGGATTTTCACGGGGCTCGTTTGAACGGCTAACTAGGCTAGCAGGATGCTAAGGCGCTAACGCTCTGTTCTGCTGCCGCTGCATGATGATTATGGACTGTATACTGGCTTTTTATCCTGATGGCAGCACAGACACCGCATGGATAACTTCGGGTGTCACCCCTATGCATCATCTCTCAGAAAAGGTAAAAGAAACATTAAACATCAGTCTGGATATGGACGAGCCAGCACCGTTCAACAGCTGATCCATATAGACTGTTTACTCTGACAGCTGCTGTCCGTCCGTGGCATAAACCCGCCTACCAAGTAACGGTGCTGTAGACAGCATGGACATATAAAGAAAGGTAGACAGTAGTAACGGTGCTGTAGACAGCATGGACATATAAAGAAAGGTAGACAGTAGTAACGGTGCTGTAGACAGCATGGACATATAAAGAAAGGTAGACAGTAGTAACACAAACCAATGTGATGATTGCACATGTGCTATGCCAGCATCCATTTTTGTTTAATCAGAACACAACTGTCAAGTCAATCAGATTATTGTGATTAATTGTAGAGCAGGTCTCTTAACTTTTAAAGGACGCCTATCTGAGGAGCACACTGGTAGATGACAAGTTATCTGTGATGGCCACAGCCGGATAATTACATCATTTTAGAGCTAAAATAATTTTATTCAAAAAATTAACTAACTTAATGTCCAAAAATACTGTACAGTACAATGCTTGTCTAATGTTGCCAGAGTGGTTATGCCAGATGAACAGGAAAAATAAACTGTTAAATGCAATATGACATTGTCATATTAGCTATCTGATTTAGGTTCAGTTTGGGTAATTTTACCCATCATGGCAACAATTGCCCCCCCTGAGATTATTGTCAGGAGCCGCCACTGCCATCTATCTAAATAGTAATAACTGCATATTCTCCTCTCAAAGTGCACTAGATCATTCAAATGTAAAGGGTACAAAATTGCCCCTGGATCCCCTAGGAGGTTCGGGGACCACGCCACCGCTGCTGAAAAAAATCCTGGGGGAAACACTGCATCTACAATCCTTTCATCAATATCTCAGTGTCTCAAACCAACGGCAGCACCATTAGCTTCTGTCCTCTCAATTAGGAATGACCAACAACATTAAAAACCTTTTCTCTTAATTACGAGATCAAGCCTTCAATTCTTGTGTGAATGCAATGAGCACCTGAATGCACTGGGCCTCTGTACTGAGACCATGTTCCTCTACCAGTATTGTGTTGCCAACTCTTTATTCCTAAAAAAAATAGAAAGTGTGACTGACCTTCTGGTCCTGAGCTGGTGTCTGACAGTCTCTTCACCAGATCATTCTTGTTTATCTTATGTAGAACCTTCTTGGTCACGATCACAGCTCCAGGAAGCTTATAGGCGTTGACCATCAGATCGACTGTGTCCCGCCTTTCTGCTGTCTCCAGTTTGGACACACTGATAGATTGGGACCCTTCCAGGAAGTCGGGCTGCCTCAGATACCATTTGAAGTCCTTAAATTCCTCCTCTCTTAAATCTTCCAGAGCCTTCAAAAGGTCCTGTGATGTCATCGTGGCTTCCTGTTAAAATCAGACAATACTGTCAACCTGAAGGAGAGCTGTAACACAAAGAGCAGCAACAGGAGTTCTGATTGGCAGATACAGGATATGTGTTTGTTTGATTTGTGTGTTGGTTAAAACACCTACCGCTGCTCTGAGGGCTGAACTTAACAATATGTAATAAATAATGTAATAAAGTGGTGCACAGCCTTTACTTTTTGGAAGCTATACATTTTCAGGATTCCTTCGTAATTCAGAAAACCACACACACAAAGTGCTGAAATCCTGTCCAATTTCCAAAAGTTATAACTTTTGGAAATAAATGTAATTGTTTTTACAGCACTGTACAAGAAAAGATGAAATAATCATTCATATACAAAAAGACCATTATTGATGCTCCCTCATTTCTCAGCAGTTACGTTTCCTCTTGCTGTTTAAATCTAAATAACCAAAAAATATATAATAATAATAATTCAATATGTATTTAATATCATAAGTACGATAATTGACTAGTTATCTTGAGAAAATTGACTAGTGGTCATGAGCAGCATTTAAATTGTAAGTATTCAGAGGAAACAAGCTTTTTTCTTTTATCTCCAAAAGCAAAATAATGAACACAACCTTTAGTGACAAAGGGTTAATTACACGTTATCTCAGGATAATGGCATTTTAAAGTATAAGTAATGAGAGGAACCAACCTTTTGTTTTCTCATTAACATTTTCTCTTATTTTCATCTCATCTGTACCTCTGCTTTTCATCACCTAAAACAAACTAAGATCAGGTTAATGTGTGTGTGTGTATCATTTTTAAATGTGTTTTAATGTGTATTTTTTAAAGTCTTGTCTAAGGAGCATTTTTGTAACTTTGTGAGCTATATTATCTCTAAAGGGTACTGCTGGCTTTCCTCATCAAAGGTGTGTAATGTTACCTGTCAGGGTCCTCACCTTGAAGGGTCCTTATAGTCACGTCCATATGAGGTCGGAGAGACAGCCGTCACATCCTCATCTCTTCAATCTAAATCCACAAACGTGAATTTTCTTCACTGTGTTCACGGAAAAAAACTTTCAAGTTTCAGTCAAAGAGTAAAGACATTCAGGCTGTCAAACCAGTTCTGACATTCCTTCATTTCTCAGCAGCAGAGATTCCCGGGGCTGATTAAATCTAGAGAGTAAACATGAAAAAGCTCATTTTGATTTTGATAAAAAACTTGCACACAATCGTATAGATCAATTATTATACTGATTATTGTATAGTAAGTGATTTCATTCAAGAATATTCAGCTCTAAAAACTCTTAATACCAATGTTGAAATAATCACTACAAGTATATTATGTAGCCCCTGAATATAACAGTTATCATGACAACAGAGTTTCCTCATCAAAGGTGTGTAATGTTACCTGTCAGGGTCCTCACCTGGGGCCTCATTTATAAAGCTTGCGGCGCACAAAAACCTTGCGTAGACGGAAAGAAATGTGCGGGAAAATGTGCGGTGGCAAACGTTGGTATTTATAAAGACATTATTTGCGGAGAAGTGTGCGTATTCCTACGCCAACCTTCGACCATGCGTAGAGCTACCGCAAGGTTTTCCTGACTCGGGGAATCAGCGACACTCAATGGCAACACCACGAAATAAAGCTCAGTCATCAGAAAAACACAGACAAATTATGCTTGGCACCCAATATATTTAGTCAATAAAATATATAAGCTTACCTATAGTTGTGAATATATGGCTACTGTAGTCTATGGCATGTAGTTGTGATGTAGGTTGAATTACTTATCAAGTAGCCTAGGTCTACATGCTTTGGTTAGCCTATATTTTATAAGTTGAATCTTATAGCGCTAGCCTACTTTATAATAATATCCTATAGCCTACGTCGGGAGATGTTTCCGTGAGTGGCCAGCGGGAGAGCAAATTTTAAGAGGTGTGTAAAAAGTAGTTTTGTACAAAGTTAAGCCCAACAGATATTAATTAAAACTGTAATTTCGTTAGATAAAATCATGTTATGAATTTAGCAAATCATTACACACATCTCTTTCCCATAATAATTCACCCTGGAAGATATAACTATAATCTGACGTTGTTGGAAATATGTGGATCTCACGGGAGATAAACAATTCTCTCAAATTGACTATAGGCATTATTTCACTTGTCACACCATATTTTATATAGGCCTACATATAGGACTACAGGTAGGCCTACGCTAATACGTGATATTTCATACAGTACAAAGTTGGGCGAAACTGCTTTACAAAGACTACAACGACTGTGCCAATCATGATATGTGATAAGCGCGCGGGTGTGTAGCCTATGTGTGTGTGCCAATTTCTGCAGCACATGCACGACATCACAGGCTTTCTTCCTTCACAGTCGCTTTCTTTGCGGCCGCGCTGCCTCCCTTTTTTCCTCATGTCAGTCAAAATTCCGTGCTTATTAAGTGCGTCATCATATTCAGGAGCTATTTAGCATTCGCCATGTATGGTAGATTGTGGGATGAAACTGGGAGGTGAAGTGGGAGGACACGGGGTGGAGATCGTCTGCGCACAATTCACCGCAGGTGGGTATTCATAAAGGGAAGATTGCGTGCAACTGTGCGCCGCACAGTTTTATAAATCAGAATTTTTTTTTGCGCAGCACATTTTTGGCTTTCTGCGGACGCAATGTTTTAGGATGGTTTCTACGCACACCGTTATAAATGAGGCCCCAGGTGAAGTCACGTCGAGGTCGGGGAGACTTTCTTCCTCCGTGTGCAGACGCTGCTGGTGTCTGTGTTCAACTGAGCGACAGCGTCACATGCTCATCCCTTAAATGCAAATCCAGACATGTCACTATGACCTGAGGGCAGAAACCCAGTCTGAGCTGTAGTACTGCCAGTCAGTACAAGGTGCCAAAAAAAAGCTTCCCCTCCTCCCCTCCCCCCACGTCACCACACTCATCTGCCAATCAAAACAACTGAATCTCTTCACCCCAACCTGACGGATCATAACAAACAGAAGCCCCGCCTTCTACAGCATTTCACTTCACGGGAATTTTCTTCACTGTGTTTCCAGGCAACGAAAACAAACAGCTTTTGTTCTTTGAATAACTGCTATGGGTGTAGTACAGTCACAGAAAAAACAAAGACTAAAAACATTCGGGCTGTCAGACCAGTTCTGACAAGCCTTCATTTCTCAGCAGTAAAGATTCACGGAGACTAAATAAAGCATAAAAAGGCTCATTTTGATCAGTTATCATACTCATTATAGTATAATAAGTGAAACAATTCATGAATATTCAAAGGATCTACAAACATTAAAAAAGCTTTGACCTTTGCTGTTTGCGTAATCAAAAAGTTTTAGTCAACATGTAAAGACATGCAGGCTGTCAGACCAGTTTTGACACGCCTTCATTTCTCAGCAGAAAGGGTTCTCTGTACTGATTAAATCTAGAGACTAAACATGAAAAAAGCTCATTTTGATTAAGAAAAAACTTGCATACAATTGTATAGATCAAATCATATACTGATCATAGTATAATAAGAACACATATTCAGATCCAAAAACATTAAATACCAATGTTAGTCACTTGTTAAAATAATAAGTCACTACAAGTACATTATGTAGCCCCTGAATATAACATATTAGTATATAACATATAGTTATCATGACAACAGAGTTTCCTCATCAAAGGTGTGTAATGTTACCTGTCAGGGTCCTCACCTGGTGAAGTCACGTCGAGGTCGGGGAGACTTTCTTCCTCCGTGTGCAGACGCTGCTGGTGTCTGTGTTCAACTGAGCGACAGCGTCACATGCTCTTGCACCCACTGTCTGTGTGTGTGTGTGTGGTGTGTGTGTGTGTGTGTGTGAGTGTGTGCTTGAGTGAGTGTGTGTTTGTGCATGTGTGTGAGTGTGTGTGCGTGTGTGTGTGTGTGTGTGTGTGTGTGTGTGTGTGTGCGTGTGTGTGTGCGTGTGTGAGTGTGTGTGTGTGTGTGTGTGTGTGAGAGAGAGAGAGAGAGAGAGAGAGATAAGCAGTCTGAGTGCATATGACTGACAGTTGTAACATCCAATTGGCTTTAAATGCAAAGAGACGTCACTATGACGTGAGGGCAGAAACCCAGTCTGAGCTGCCAGTCAGCAGAGGGTGGCAGTGTTACACAAGGTCTGTCAGTCACTTTGCTCAGCAGCTTGAGACACTGACAGAAAATCAGGTTCATTATTGAATGGAGGACAGAGAAGAGGATGTAGTAGGGCAGCCGGGTATTTGTAAGCATATGAGACATCCTACATCCTAAATCTGTTTCTACTATATACTCAAAAGCAGGAAGTTAGGGGATTGGAACACAGCTACTGACAGAGCAACAGAAAGAAGAGGAGACAGACAAACAGGTTCACTAACACACACAGCCATGAGAAACTTTTTCCTTAATTGATCAGTAAATGGTTGATTAGAATAAATAATCTACAACTGACTATATCATTCACAGTGCAAATAGGATTCATTAAAATTCCCTTACCTTTAGCAGAATCCATCCATGAAGAATGTTTAAAACTGGAAGAAATATAAACGATAATATGACCAGAGTGAGTGGACACAACCAAGTTTACTGAGTTTGTAGGTTTTTGATCCTGAAATGACAGCTTCCTTGATATTCAATCAATCAAACTTTATTTATATAGCACTTTTCATACAATCAAATGTAACACAAAGTGCTTAATACAACTCCACACCACCCACACAGAGATATGCAACAGGAAGGAAACTGCGCTGAGGAAACGCCTCAATATAGCAATTCAAATTGCTATATTTTCTAGCCCGTGCCAAATGACAGTGTGACACATATATATATAAAAAATAACTACAGTTAACCTCCAAAATAAAAGCCTGACATAAAAGTACAGTGGGATACATATAAAAAAATTAAAAACTACAGGCTACACATTTATGAAAAAAGTGTCAGCAAAATGTTTTTATAAGTGGTAGATAACATTAAAACGATCACATGTACTTGCAAGATGGCGCCAGTCTGTTCGGCGACTCGTCTGCCTCGGGCGTTCTGTCTATCGTTTGCTACGGCCCTGCTTCTAAGTGTCTATCTGGATGTGTCTGTCATTCTGTGCTACGATCGTCAAGCACTGCTTAACATCCGCAACCTAAAACTCCCCGTGGCTTGGGCGGCTAGTCCCGATCAAGGAGATTGGACCAGTTCTCCCCCTCCCGTGCTGTCAGGTATCCCTGCTTACCTGCGCCGCCAGCCAGTGGCCTTTTCTCGCAAAAAGCGTTCCAGAAGGCGAGGAAGGAGGGGGGGTCTACTGATGAAGATCAAGATCCAGTTGTCCTCACATCGAGCTGCCGCCCGGCGTCTGCCGCGATGCCTACGTCCTGTTCCCTGTGTCTCGCCTGCTACTCCCGCAGAGGCCGTCCCTGGCCGCGATCCTGCTCTGCTGCCTCATCCATCGCTGCTTCCGGCCCCTCCGGCCGTCCCGACGGCGCTGACCGGACCGCGACCTGCTCAGGTTCCCACGCCTGGCTCGGCCACCCGGCTCTCCCTGCGTAGGCGCAGTCGCGGTGTTGTCCACTCTAGCCTTCGCCCGTTGAGGCGCACCGGACCAGCGGCGAGCAACGAGCTAACACTCCGGATGGCGTTGATCAACGTGCGGTCTCTGACGAACAAAACTTTCATGCTGAATGACTTCTTTATCTCTCGGGAGCTGGACTTTCTATTTCTGTGTGAGACCTGGCTCTCTACCGGTGAAAACACACCTTTCTCTGAACTCCTTCCACCGGACTGTTACTTCCTGAATTCCCCCCGTGCGACTGGGAGGGGCGGAGGCATTGCCTCTGTTTACAGGTCGTTGTTTCACTGTCGGCAGATTCCACACGCTGGGTTTACAAGCTTTGAGCTACAGCTCTTTGAATTAATCATGTCTTCCCCCATATTGTGTGCTGTGGTATATCGCCCTCCTAAATTCAACAAAGACTTCATTCATGACTTTGCTGATTTTTTGTCTGGGCTAGTGGTGAAGTATGACCACATAATAATTTGTGGTGACTTCAATGTCCATGTCTGCTGTGAGTCTCAGCCTCTGACCCGAGACTTTCTGAACCTCATCAATTCATTCAGCCTTAACCAAGTCGTCACCGGCCCGACACACGAAAAGGGTCACACACTAGATCTTGTGCTGTCATATGGTATTTCTCTCTCTGTTACCGAAATCTGTACCTTGTCTCTCTCAGACCACTCCCCAATACTGTTCACTGTGCCAGTCCCATACTCAGTTAGTACCACTCGTGTCTCGAAGCAGTTCTCACGCTCAATTAACTCCTCGACTGCTGGGCAATTTTCGGCCGCTTTCAACAACTCCCTTTTATTTAGGCCGCCACTGGGTATTAGCTCTGAGTGTAGTGCTGATCAACTTCTCTCTGCATTCTCCTCAGCTTGCTCGGACATCCTGGACTCTGTTGCCCCTCTCAAACCCAAACGGGTTAAAGCCCAGTTAACACCATGGCTCAATGACGCAACACGTGTCCTCAGACGAGCCTGTAGGCGGGCTGAGCGCAAGTGGCAGAAAGACCACCTCCATGTGTCCCTCCAAATCCTCCGAAGCTGCCTAGTGGACTACCAACGAGCTGTAAAAAGTGCCAAATCACAGTATATTTCTACCCTGGTCTCCAGAAACAGCCACAAACCACAGTTTCTCTTCAACACCCTAAACTCCCTCATAAACCCCCGAAATGAATCCCCTGTTGTGCCCTCACCCGCCCTCTGTGAAAGTTTTCTAAACTTCTTCATAGACAAGATTGTAGCACTCAGGCCCTCTGACTCCTCTGTTTTTAAATCACTTTTAAAAACCCACCTCTTCTCTCTTGCCTTCTACTAGTCTACTCCTGCAGGCATTGTCGTTTTAACCTCTGTGTTGTTGTTGTTTTATTTTCTTATTTGTTTCTTTTAATTGTGTTAAATCCTGTTTTTACTGCACTAATTGTTCTTTATGTGAAGCACTTTGGTGGGGCTTAGCCGTCTGTAAATGTGCTATATAAATAAACTTGACTTGACTTGACTTGATATTAAACGTGTTCATTTAAATTTTTACTATATTTAGAAAATATATTTTTAGTACATTTCTTCTGAGACTTTTGCTTGAGAATCGCATGTTCACACTTAAGAACTCCAAAAATCCCAATATTAAAAATGGTCGACTGTTAAGACTTTACTGTATCAACATGAGATAGCATTAATATGAAATGTCGGATTTTATTTGTTGATTTAAAAATAAAATGTACATGTCACTGACAAAGAAGATGGCGAGCCACGATGTGGAAATAACGACTAACTTAATTTTTATAACCAGGGCCTAAAGTATAACCAGTTGGTTCATAGGAATTAACCGTATATATAAACAACTTAATCAGTCATAGTGCAAATATGCATAATGAAGTCTCCCTTACCTTTATGCAGAATCAGCAGCTTCTGTTTTATGTAGAACGTTCATAACTTGAAGCAATGTGTAAGTGAGTAATTAATATTAAAATATACTGTATGAGTGAGTGGACACCACACAGTTTACTGAGTTTTGTGTTTTTTTATCCTAAAATAACAGCTACTTTGGTGATATTTATTTCTCAATAGTTTGTAAACCGTGAGCAAATTTTGACAGGAGCAGCCCGAGTTTCCTTCTCCATCCAGCCCGGCGAGATTTTCCCGCGCGCACAGAATCAAATCATAAAGGTGAGAACACACCGGGCGCGTTGGGTGTGGTGGGCGCGTTGAAAAATCTTATTTTTGCATAGGGAACCATTGGTTTAGGCGCGAGGATCCGTTGGCCACGGCAAAGCGGCGCTTTGGGCGCTTTGGAAGCGTTACCAAAGCGTCAACGTGCCATGAAAAAAGATGAAAAAATTGAACTTTCAACGCTCCGTTGCGTGACGTTTAGCCGCGTTGGCCAATCAGCGGTGAGCTTGACCCTACGTCACTGGCAGAGAGCCGGAGGACAGAAAAATCTGTGGAGGCGCAAATAATCACCGCTGTGTGTGCGAGACCGTGACAACACAGAGGCAAACACCGAGTAGGAAATGTATTTACGGCTGGCTGTCTGGTGCTGTATGAAGCCGCTCGGGGTTACAAGACGTGGGGAAAGTGAACCAGGAGCAAATAATCACCGCTGTGTGTGCGAGACTGTATAAACACCGTGGAGGAAATGCGGCTGGCTGGTGATATGAAGCCGCTCGGGTGGGGAAAGTGAGCCAGGAGAATGGGCTTCCTGGTTAATTCAGTGAATATTTGTGGCTGTGCTTAAGCCGATAAACCAAGTTAGCACCGGTCGGATAGCGTTAGCTAACTCACCCGGCTGTGTGCTGCCACCACCTCCATATAATGAACCCAAACATAACGGCTAAATCCGGGGAACTTTCACAACGAGTACAGCGAAGCACCGGTGTTTATGCCTGCCCTATAGGCTATCTACGCCAGCCACGGTCCCGTCACAGCCATGTAATGTAGGCTACTTGCCTTTATTTTCTACTGCCCTGTGCACAATGCTGCTGTAAATGTGTTTGGTATGGTGCTGCCTTGCTGTTTGTGTTCATTTCCGAGTGGCGTGAATCTGCAATGCTGTTTTAAGGCTATTTGTTCCGTTCACTTGCTGTTTTTTGGCACAATTGTTGGCCGTGTAGTTGTTGTTTTTGTGTGGACATGAACGCTGTTGTGTCGGGTCGGATCTGATCGCAGCCATGGTTGATTAGGGGAATGAATATATCGGGGGAGACTAGCTGCGTAGCTCCGTTCCTCGGACTCCCACAAAAGATAGAGCGCAGCGATGGGGATTATCTCAGCCATGGTTGATCAGCAATAGAAAAAGCGGGGGAAAATAAGTTTCGTGCGGGCTCATCTCATGGACCTATAAAGAAATGGACAGCGGACTGAAAACCGTTGGAACGTTGAAGCCATTCATTCCTATGAAAGCTGCTCATTGGCGCAGGGTGACCATACAGGAAGTATTCGCTTCCGCGTACACGGTGCCAACACGCCCCTTAAGCGTGACGCGCAGTGTACGTTTCACTGACGTTCTTGGATGAAGAAAGCAGTGTAACAGTCTAATATGTCCATGCCGTAAACTAAGCTGAAGCTAAGCGGAGACGAGCACAGTTGTATTGTTTATCTACCATGGAAGTATAAATTACATATCCCCGATGATTCTCTGTATGTAATCTTAAAATGACACCCCGTTGTTGTTAAGTAATATAGTGATTCACAAGTTCTAAACGAAGACTACTCCTGCAGCACTCAGGGCAGCACTATTAGCTAATGTAAGCTAAACCAGCTAGTGGGTTAGCGCTGTTTTCGTAGCGTGTGCTGTTAGGTAGTGAGCAAAGTTCTTAGTGCTCTATTGAAATAAAGCAAACAAATGTTCAAATGCCAAAGTGAGCTTTTTAAAGTTTAATTATAAGACCGAATGTGTGGTTGTCAAAGCAATTGCCTAATCAGAATGGGTTAGAATTAGTTTTATTTTCCTGCTGTGGGTATCAGTTATATTACAAATTACACAAGCTTAAAAATTCAATGTAAAGTTAAACAGTTGGTTATATTACACTAACAATATTATAAAAATTACGTAAGTCTCCCATAATCATTCAAGTAATCAATACATCCGTGCCTGTTACAGGCATTTCAATGATGTGTGTTTTGGTGTTTTCCACACCATGGGTAGCGCAAATGGCATAGTACCCATTAGAGATTATTAGAGCTCATCAGCACAGCTGGAGGTGATAGTGAGGCTGCCGCTGGATGAGCAACTAGTTTTTGTACATGATCCCGTAATGCACCCATCCTTTGCCTATGGATCTTTTGAATAAATGGATCAATATATGGTGAATCGCAATGATCGCAAGAAGAGGAACGTGAGAGTTGAGCTCACGCGACTAACAGCTGAACCAGTCTACAAATCCCTCGGCGACTGTAATGTTAAAAAGTCACATGCCTAAAAATCATCAACGTCCTTCATGTTAAGTAAAAGGAAAAACCTCAGACACGAGAAGTTAATGGAGCCTCGCACTGAAAGAGTCATGGACCTATAAAGAAACACTGCCCTCTCGGAGGCCGGAGCAGAAAACCGAAACATTTGTTTCACTACGACTCTATTCAGCTGCCCACCCCTCCTCCTCCCGCGAAAACAAACTGAAAGACGTTGAAAGCCGTTGGGCTGATAAAACGCTTGAGGTGGCGTTTTTAAATGAGAAAACTTCAGTTTTATTAGTACATGGTCTAAAAATAAGTATGAGCCTATGATTGATATCCAGAAAAAATTTGCGGAGACACAATCTTGTTCGCCGCTTGTATTGTGTGGACGGGGAAATCTGCCTCAGGGCTCCATGGAAAATAAGCTCCCATTCACAGCATGCAGTACCAATGGGTTGGCCACTAGTCCATGCTGGCTGCTCGGAGAAGGCAGCATCCTGGGGGCCTGGCTCATCTACGTAGGCCATGACGTGGGCGCGTTGCTTTTGGGCGCGTTGGACAATTTTTTGACACAAAATGACCACGCGCCAGATCGGGCGCGTTGGTCGCTTTGGCCCAAAGCGCCAACGCGCCCGGTGTGTTCTCAGCTTAACAGTTGGTGCCGACAGAATCCGTTAACGTGGAAAACACACGGTTCAAATACTGAAATCAATATTTTTTTTATGTTGAGTTGTGATTAAGTTGTTCAAATCCTCTTCACTAACCTTATACAGTCAGTCTAGTATCAACCATCCAACCAGCGCCGACATTAAGGTGCGAACACACTAGGCATTTTACACGCGTAAGATTTACGTGCGTAACGCAGCTAAAATGTTGCTTGATCATTTTGTGTCAAAAATGGTTATACGCGCGTAACGTGCTTAGTCTCCCTCCCGATATTGTATTTCCCTAATCAACCATGGCTGATCAGACCCGACACAACAGCGTGCATGTCCGCACAAAAACAACAACAACACGGCCAACAACTGTGCCAAAAGACAAACTGAACAGCACAAATAGCCTAGCATTAAAACAGCATTGCATATTCACGGCAGCTACATAACAAACACAGTTACAGCAGCATCGGTGCACGGCGGCACAACATAAAGGCAAGTAGCCAAAATTACCCTACCTGGCTGTGACAAGGGACCGTGGCTGGCGTAGATCAACACCGGTGCTTCGCTCTACTTGTCGTGAAAGTCCCGCGGACAGTCGTCATGTTTGGGTTCATAATATGAGGCGCTAGCCGCCCGCACACAACAGGGTGAGTTAACTAATGCTATACGGCGCTAACTTTGTTTATCGGCTAAAGCACAGCCGCACATTGAATTAACCATAAGTCCATTCTCCTGGTTTACTTTCCCCACGTGTTCTAACCCCCGAGCGGCTTCATACAGCACCGGCCGCCCGCAATACATTTTTCTCCTCGGTGTCTCTCATCATCAGCCTCTGTGTACAGTACACTGTTCTCCGACCCTGCCAATGTATGTGACGTCGCGGGTCAAGCTCAACGCTGATTGGCCAACGCGGCTAATCGTCTCGCGTAGGAGCAACAAAAGTTCAATTTTTTGAACTCCTCGCGTAGCTATACGCGCGTAATATATACGCACGTAATATATACGCGCGTAAACATGTTGCTTTAGCGCGAGTGAAAATGTTGCTTTAGCGCGAGTGACGCATTTACGCGCCATGTACGCGCGTAAACCAATGGTTCCCTATGGAAAAGGGGCGGGTTTCATACGCGTCTGTACGCGTGTAAAGTGCCTAGTGTGTTCGCACCTTTACAGTTAACTCCTTGTAGCCGTTAAGCTAGTTCATTCCAAAGTACCGTTCACTTTGCTAACAACACATCAGGTTAGCTAACACTGAGTTACAGTTAAAACTCTAAACAAATATATGAACCAGTTAAATCTCCTTCCTACCTCTTCAACTGGCGCTCATCTGACTCTCATCCTCATTTAGACTTGAATATTTCCTCGTCATTAACATGACGCCGTTCGTGCGTTACCGTCAAGTTACGGTTATCTCTCGAGACAGCGTTCCTTTCAAAATAAAATAATACGAAACAGGAAAATACAAGAATAAAAGCTGCAAAACACAATGACAGTGGAATACATGAATTGCACACGTCCACTCTCTACCCTACTTCAACTATGACTTTGCAAACTGTCAATAAAACATGGAAAATGCCCCAAAAATAAAAAAATATATCTTAAAAACAAATGTATTGTATTTATATAAAGAAACAGGACAAGAATGATAGGCACCAACATATGTTTTCTGTTTTAATTTTTTTCTTACATTTTTACTGTTTCTGATTAATTTACTTTTACATTTTTTTTATCATTCTTACAAAACTCAGGTGTGTGATGTAAGATACCAACTGATATTCTTTCTGCGTTCATGCATGTAATAACAAAATAAAATAAAAATGTAATTATTAAAATGCTTCAAAATCAGTTTTATTGGTAGTCATCATTGACATTTACAGACTGATCATCCATCCTATAGAAAAATCCACTATGCATCCACTTCAAGGAAAACATTTAGATTTTTGTGTTTTTTATTTAATAAAAATTAGTGGTAGTATCACAAAATCTGGCATTTTGAAAATAAAAATTCTGAAACATTTATGAATATTTGTTATGATCAGAGCTGAAGTTGGTTATGAGAATTATCATGGATTAATAAATGTGGTCCAACATTAACAATGTAAAATTACATGAATGATATTGTCATGAATCATTTATTAGTTGTTATCATTAACTCAGGGACTCATGCTGTAGAGTTGACTGTTTAATATTCGGCTCAAAGTCATACACAGACTTTTGCATCTCAACGTTCTGAGCTCAACATGTGATTCTATAAAACACATACAGCTCCGGAAAAAATGAAGAGACCACTCCAAATGTTCAGTGTCTCTCGTTTTACTCTTTAGAGGCATATGTTTGAGTAGAATGAACATTTTGGTTTTATAACATTAACTGATGACAACATTTCTACCAAATTCACAATAAAAATATTGTCATTTAGAGCATTTTCAATAAGTAAAGTAGAGATAAAGATTTAAGAAAAATCCAGACTGGTCTCTTATTTTTTTCTTGGGCTGTATATAATATACATACGAGAGGCTGTAGCGCTCTCTAGAGGCTAACATAGGAATAGCCACATCATCTCACATCACAGATATAAAACAAAAGGTTAAACATTAAAATATACATGAATGATATAGAACAAAAGGCTATTTACCAACAGTGCATCAGTATATCAACACATAAACCATGTGGGCACTTTAAGCAGCGGACACATTTTAGAACCTTTGTCTTCTTTGTGACTCTCTTCTGTTGTTCTCATGAAGCAGAACTCTGAACATTCTGTATTCTGTTTATTACTGGACATTACATCTCTCCGTTTGGTCTTCTAAATATCCAGCCTGTGTTTGTGTGGATGTGTGTGTGTGTGTGTGTGTGTGTGTGTGTGTGTGTGTGTGTGTGTGTGTGTATGAGGTGTGTGTGTGTTTGTTGTTATTGACGTATTGTCTGTCAGCTGAGGGTTTAGGAACAGATCCTCACTGTTCATCTGTGTGTGTGTGTGTGTGTGTGTGTGTGAGTGAGTGAGTGAGTGAGTGAGTGAGTGAGTGAGTGAGTGAGTGAGTGAGTGAGTGAGTGAGTGAGTGAGTGAGTGAGTGAGTGATTGACTGTGTGTGTGTGTCTGTGTGTGTTTATTTCTCTAACAGGTGGAGACTCTCCCTCCTACAGTGAACACAGAGACACTGAGTCAACAGACCCTAACCTTAAGCCAAACCCAGCATACAGAGGCTCTGTGAATGTGGTGTTGAAGGTGTGGAGGTGGATTAGAGAGTCAGGGAAGACTCTGTAGAAGGACAGAGAGCCAGCAGGACAGTCCACATACACTGCTACTCTGTTAAAGACAGAGGGGGAGTGGATGGATGTTACTGTGTGATAGACAGAGGGGGAGGAGATGGATGTTTTTATCTTATTGTGCCAGACAGAGTAACCACCAAGATGAGAGCACTCCAGACTCCAGGACTGATCATTCTGTCCAAACTCACAGTCTGTACCGAGTCCTTTCCTGCTGATTCCTCTGTAACTCACTGATATATGAACCCCTCCGCTCCACTTGACCTCCCAGTAACGGCGACCAGTCAGACCATTACTACACAGCAGCTGAGGCCAGACATCAAATCTCTCTGGATGATCAGGATATGGCTGCTCCTCCTCCACTGCTGTCACCGTCCTGTTGTTGTCAGACAGTTTGAGTCTTCTGTTTACTGTGTTTGTGTCCAGTGTGAGTTCACAGGAATCTGATGGAGAGAACAAGACACAACACAGCAGCAGTTTATCATCAGACACCTGATGGGTTCATGTGTTACTTTATTAACAGACTGTTAATCTCGACCTTCAGAATGACTCATTGTTTTGGGTTCTTAAGGTGGAGTCAGCAATTTCAGGAGAATCACAGAACTTAGGCTGTGTATTAACACTGGATTTTATTTTCTAATAATTTTTTTGTTAAAAACTGTGAATATCTCCTCACAATCCGCCACCTGTCCGTACTGTGTACCCTGAAATAAATAACTGGTGTGGATACACAGCCTAGGCTCTGTAAATGGGCATGTACAATGCAACATGCCCGTTTATAGAGCCTAGGCTGTGTATGAACACTGTTTTTTTTTCAGGGGTTTGACAGGATCACTGACTCCACCTTTAAACTGCTTTATCATGTGCTGCCTTGTTTTCCTGAATCAAAGTGAACACACACTTACACTTCTTCAGACCAGGTTTCAGCCTCTGCTCTCCACCATGTTCCACCCTGGAGGGAGAAACAGAGTCAGAATGAACCTTCACAAGCTTCCTCATCAGTGACATGCTCTTTTTAGTCTGTTTTCCTTTTTCTTTATTAAGACTATATTGCCTGTATCTATCTATCTATCTATCTATCTATCTATCTATCTATCTATCTATCTATCTATCTATCTAAAAAGAAAAGTAATTTGTTATCTTTTTTCTTGTCTGGTTTTAGTCTATTTTAGTTTGGAAAAGGAGTTCAGTGTTTTAGGGCAAGTTGGAAAAAATGGTTGTATATTTCTAATGCTCTCATTTCTAAATGTCAAATAAATAAATAAATTAATAAATGAATTAATTAATTAATGTCAACCCTTTGAAAATAAATAAACATATACTAAAAAAAAACAAATATCATACACAGACCAAATAAAATTGTAAAACATGTCACTTATCACTCCAAGACCCTTACCTCTCTCTCTCTCTCTCTCTCACACACACACACACACACACACACAGCACTGGTGGACTTGCTCCCTTTTTTTCTCCTTCACCAGCTAGCTAACTGTTAACGTGACGTTAAACTCCTGAAGATGCCGTGATCAAAGACACTGTATTAGGTGATTCATGGTAGGCTATTGTGTGTGCGACAATTTCCCCCATCATCTTAAAACACAGTGTGCAAAATGTAATACCTACAGCTAATTTACAGTAAATTGAAGGCAATTTATAATCTTAATTTCACAAAACTTTATTTTAAGACTTTTTAAGGACCCGTTGGAACCATGTTAGAGCTCCGTTTGGAGAGGAGATGGCAACCGTTGCTACTCTGCTCTCGTGAGCACGGTTGTAATGTGAACCACGGAACGGGACATTAGATGCCTTCGCAGTCCTTTGTCAACACAATCATTCCCCAAACCAGGACAAGTCACTAGATTTGATGCTGGTCTTTAACTAATTAAGGCCCTGTTCACATTAAAGACCGAAATGGTGCATCCGCAAAAATACTTTGCGGAGGCAGCCTATCATTCACATGATAACAGCAAACGGTGAATCCGCAAACTTTTGAAACCTCCTCCCTTCTCACACACACACACAGACAGAGACAGACACACACACACACACACACACACACACACACACACACACACACGCGCCTGTCACGATAACACATTTTTCTGTGCGATTAATTGCACCAGAAATTATTGCGATAAGCGATAATATTGCCGTTTTGAGACCATTTTCAACTAATATAATGATAAAGGCATGATAATGCAAGTACACCCTTTAGAAGATCAATAAACTTTTATTTTTAAAGAACACTGGAACTGGATGTCTGGAAGACATTTAAAATGTCCAGAATAAATTAACAAAACAACCAAAAACAATAAATAAAATTGACTCAGTCTACTTGTTTTTTCCCAAACTGGGAAAACTGCATCGGGTGATTGTGTTTAAGGTGAAGATTCAGTGTGTTGTATTGGCGCGTTTTGTTGATATTAGCCTTGTTTGAGAAGGAGCCGTCTTGCTCAGAACTGCGCAATTATGATGCGATTCTTGCTGAGCGCGCTGCAAAAATGCTGTGCTCTCAGCAAGACACGCATCATAATTGCGCAGGTCTGAGCAAGACGGCTCCCACTCAAGCGAGGCTATTGTTTTCAAACAAATGCGACATGTCGGCTCGCTCAGGTTAGTTGGTTCGCCCCGGCCGTTGGGTTTGAAGCCGCTCCCTCCTTCTTTTTTTCTCCTTCACCAGCTAGCTAACTGTTAACGTGACGTTAAACTCCTGAAGATGCCGTGATCAAAGACACTGTATTAGGTGATTCATGGTAGGCTATTGTGCGTGCGACAATTTCCCCCATCATCTTAAAACACTGTGTGCAAAATGTAATACCTACAGCTAATTTACAGTAAATTTAAGATTTTATGACCTTAATTTCATGAAATGTTTCTTAAGACTTTTTAAGGACCTGCGGGAACCATGTAAATGTATAGGTTATTAAATTATTAATTAAATTATAGGAAATAAAAGTTAAATTTACAGCCATCAGTGTCCATGATATTTAATTGCTGCTGTCAGTCAGCTGTGCTGATACAGACTGTGAGCCAACAGTCCTCAGCCTGTCAGTGTAACAGAGAAACAGTGTGTGAGCTCTTGGTGTCTCTTCATACCTGAGAGTCTCCAGTCTCAAGAGGGGATCCTCCAGCAGCTTCACCCCTGAGTCTCCTGGATGGTTGTAGCTCAGGTCCAGCTCTCTCAGATGGGAGGGGTTGGAGCTCAGAGCTGAGGCCAGAGAAGCACAGCCTTTCTCTGTGATCAGACAGCCTGACAGCCTGTAGACACACACAAACACACACACACAATACACAGAATTTTATATCATAATTTTTTTATTTTTTATTAGTTAAATGTTAAGTTATCATCAGGAGACTTTATTGTTACTAAAAAGTTGACAGACACTAGAATCCATCATCAGTTACATGTCTTGACCTTAATTTTACATACATCTTCAACCGCTTATCCGAAATCGGGTCGCGGGGTCAGCAGCAAGTTAAAATAATACAAAATTATTATTCCAATCACGCTATAAACAAAACAAAACAAAAAAACACAAACAATACAAAAAACAAAGAGTTACCATTAACATCAGCGAGATTTTCATTCTCATTCCTAATTTCTGTACTTTTTAATAATATCTCATAACCTTTGTAAAAAATCTTAAATTGTATTATGTTTTTACTTTGTTTAATGGTTCGTCAAGACCACAAATGGAAATACACATCAGTGATTCTTGAGAACCGGGACAAAAGGCCGTCTTCCATATGTAACTGCTTTTATGTTTAAAACTAAAAATTATTAAATTTGTAGATGTTATTAGAGATTAAGAATAGAATGTCTGGAGCACAATTATCCCCTTGAATTTAATTTTATCATTATTATGTCAAATATATGACAGTTTTCATCTTCTCACGACGTCCAAAACAGTGTGTCCTCAGAGAAGGTTTCAATCTTTCATATGCAATAAAACCTATTAAAAATGTACTTTAATGATTAAAAATAGCTTTTTCCATCAAAAGCAACGCTAAATAATCTCTCATATCAATAAAACCAGTTTTTCCTCAACACATTCATGTTTTATAAGGATTCTAAGTGGGTGGGACCACTTTACTGTAAGTCAACACCGTCAGACATTTCATTATGTAAAATGTAATAAAATCAGGCGAAATAAGGGGCAGCTGTCACAATGAAGGACCTCTTGTCAAATTCAACCTCTGCAGAGTACATTAGAGTCAGACAGGCTCTGATAAGTGTTGTAGTTTTAGAATATCTTACATTCCAAATCTTGAAAGTCCTGTGTCACAACCATGATACGTCAATACCGACAAACAATTTCTGAAGAAGTTATTTTAAATATTTTGATAATTTTATTTTCCTGAAGTAGTTCATACTAGCACCAAACATCAACAGAAAAACCAAATGGCTACTAGATAAATTCCAGTGTTTCCCACACGTTCACACATCGCTATATTTTCTCCGCCGCTGCTATTAAAATCCTTCTCCTCCTCATTATTCCAAGTTTTTTTTTTTTGGTACGTAGCTCCTTTTAGAAACGGGGCAATGCCTAACGTAAACGCTGTCCATGCGTCGGAGGTGAATGTAACTTATTCGGCTGAAAACAGAAACTAACGGAGGGGAGCGGCTCACTGTACAGTCCCTTTAGTCGCGCTGTCAGTTTGCCGACACGGCTCTGATACAAACAGATCGCGAAACAGTCACTAACGAAACAGTTAGTGGCTGAGCGAAGAATGTGGACTACTATAGGCTACTGATGCAAATTCCACAACTCATTACTTGTGTTACAGTTTAGTACAATATGTATTCATTTATATTTGGCTGCTCCAGCGGTCCAGGCAGGTCTGGATAGTTAAGTTTCAGTTTCGTTTTTCATCTCCGTGTCGGACAGCTGTTCGCTCAGCTGATGGGCTCGAGCCTCACGGAGCAGACAGCGGGAGTCAGTCTAAAGTCAGCGATGATCACTCTCACAAATCAAAAAGCTAAATTATAAAATAAAGCTATCTCTTCCTCCCTCTATCTGTCTGCATATATTTCTCTCTCCACTGTACACTAGTCACTACTAGTTTAGCACTTTATCATTTTTAAATATTTGAAGATTGCAGGCAAGTAAAATACCACCAGCCACTACATTCTCAATGATAGACATGAATAATTACCATATTTATTTTTACCGTTTAAATCAAATCTTTGAACAATACAGGAGAATAAATATTTGAAAGCAATACAGAATGCATGCTATTACTGCATTGCATTGTATTCTATTTTTGTCAGTAGGAACCTAAATGTTGTCAATTAGCCTACATTCGGTGCATACAAATTCACCAGAATACAGGAAATGAAGTGTTGAATGCTCAAATTTCTGGGGGGGCACCCCCAGACCCCCAAATTAAAATGTGTCCCAAACCAAGGTTTAATCACAACCTACACCCTTGAAATTCATGAATTGTTTTGTTTTATTTATATCTATAGGCCTTTGTATAAGGATACTTTGTAATTTTAATCACATTAATTTAAATTAAAGTCGTAGGTCCTGCTTATCAATTGCTCATAATAACCAGTAGGCCTACTTCTGTGTTGGACATTACTGAACCCCTCCCATTTACAGCACAGAGTTGACATCTGACAGTGGTGATAGGCCAATGACGGTAAAAAAAAAGCTGGGAGGTTGTGTCAAAGCTTAGCTCAGTAGCTTAGTATATGTTGGATACGTACATGTAATTTAATTTGCCGAAACAAAGGGTTTGTATTTTTCAACATTGCACCCTGTTTTGTCCCACTTCTCAAGAATCACTGACATACACTTGAGATTGGTCCGAGTATAATGCTGTTTCAAATTTAATTTCCGTCTAAAGTCATAACCAACCTCTTTATCTGTGAACAGTTTTTGTATGTTCCCAGGTAGCACTTTATTTTTAAAATATGTAGCACAATTATTTATTTTGTATTTAATGTCAATGAAAATATCTTCCCCTTTGATTTTGCTGAGCAGAGATGATGAGAAAGCGGTGAGACTGAATCAAGAAGCTAATCTTAAACATGTAAATAATGAAACAAAATCTTAAATGTACTTGTACATCAGGCAACATTTAATGTTACTCTGTTAAACAACAGTTGGATCCTGACCTGAGAGTCTCCAGTTTACAGTGTGGACTCTGCAGTCCAACAGAAAGCATCTTCACTCCTGAATCCTGCAGGTCGTTGTTACTCAGGTCCAGCTCTCTCAGACTAGAGGAGGAGCTGAGAACTGATGAGATCTCCTCACAGCATTTCTCCGTGAGTCTAGTTTGATTCAACCTGATATGGATAAAAACACTTTTACCCGAATGTTTCAGGTTACCACTCCATATACAGGTGAAACTCGAAAAATTTGAATATCGTACAAAAGTTCATTTATTTCAGTAAATCAACTTTAAAGGTGAAAATAATGTCTTATACAGACTCATTACATGCAAAGTGAGATATGTGAAGCCTTTATTTGTTATAATTGTGATTATTATGGCTTACAGTTTATAAAAACCCCAAATTCAAAATCTCATAAAATTAGAATATTACATAAAATCAATAAAACAAGGTTTTTAAATACAGAAATGTCAGCCCTCTAGAAAGTATAATCATGCATATGTACTAATTACTTGGTTTTGGTCCCTTTTGCATGAATTCTTGCCTCAATGCGGCGTGGCATGGATGCTATCAGTCTGTGGCACTGCTGAGGTGTTATGGAAGCCCAGGTTGCTATGATAGTGGCCTTCAGCTCCTCTGTATTGTTTGGTCTGGTGTGTATCATCTTCCTCTTGACAATAGTCCATAGTTTCTCTATGGAGTTCAGGTCAGGAGAGTTGTCTGGCCATTCATGCACAGTAATACCATGGTCAGTCAACCAGTTAGCAGTGGTTTATGGTACTGTGGGCAGGTGCCAAGTCTAGCTGGAAATGGAAATTGTCATCACCATAAAGCTTGTCAACAGACAGAAGCATGAAGTGCTCGAAAATCTTCTGGTAGATGGCTGTGGTGACTTTGGACTTGATAACACAGTGGACCAACAGCAGCAGATGACATCATACCTCAAATCATCACTGATCCAAATTAAATGTTGCGTTTCATTTGGAAATCAAGGTCCCACAGTCTAGAGGAAGAGTGGAGGGGCACAAAATCCAAGGGGCTTGAAGACCACTGTCAAGTGGTGATGATTTGAGGCACCATGTCATCTGATGGTGTTGGTCCACTGTGTTATCAAGTCCAAAGTCACCACAGCTGTCTACCAGGAGATTTTAGAGCACTTTATGCTCCTGTCTGTTGACAAGCTTTACGGAGATGCTGAATTACTTTTTCCAGCAAGACCTGACACCTGTCCACAGTGCCAAAACCACAAGAAACTGGTTGACTGACCATGGTATTACTGTGTTGATTGGCCAGACAACTCTCCTGACCTGAACCCAATAGAGAAACTATGGAGTATTGTCAATAGGCAGATGAGACACACCAGACCCAACAATACAGACGAGCTGAAGGCCTCTATCAAAGTAACCTGGGCTTCCGTGACACCTCAGCAGTGCCACAGGCTGATCGCATCCATGCCACGCTGCATTTAGGCACTAATTCGTGCAAAAGGGGCCCAAACCAAGTACTTAGTACATATACATGATTATACATACATATTATATATGATTATATTTCTGTATTTAAAGTCCTTTTTTTATTGATTTTATGTAATATTCTAATTTTCTGAGATTTTGAATTTGGGGTTTTCATAAGCTGTAAGCCATAATAATCACAATTATAACAAATAAAGGCTTGAAATATCTCACTTTGAATGTAATGAATGTATATAATATATTAGTTTCACCATTTAGGTTAAATTACTGAAATAAATGAACTTTTGCCCGATATTCTAATTATTCGAGTTTCATCTGTATGTTCAGTAAACGAAGTACAGAATCTTATCACACAGAATAAAGTCATATACTGTATATTTCACCTATATTATATCTCTATATTTTGTTAACAACACAGTAGCAACCAAATGGGTACTCTGTTATCATAGCCTTTGTCACCAAACATCTATGTATTTGTTATCAACAAAGAAGCATCAAAGTGTGATCTGACCTGAGAGTCTCCAGTTTACAGTGTGGACTCTTGAATCCAGCAAACAGCCTCTTCCATCTTGAATCCTGCAGGTCGTTGTTACTCAGGTCCAGCTCTCTCAGACTAGAGGAGGAGCTGAGAACTGAGGACAGAGCTTCACAGCTTCTCTCTGACAGTTTACAGCCACTCAATCTAAAGGAGAGTAATTGATGACGAAAAATACTGATACTGTTTCTGCCAGAAAATTATTATTATTATTAGGTTCTGAGGTGACAGGCAGTTGACAGATTTGACATTGCTTTAAAATAATAAATTGACTGTTAGACATTCAATAGTAAAAAAAACCTACAATTACGAAACAGTGTCTGCAGTTATCAGTGAACTTACAGAACTTTGTTGGAGACTTTGACCACTGGCAGCAGCCTCAGAAAAACGTCCTCAGAAACACGATATTTCTTCAGGTCAAAAACGTCTTGCTCTTTCCCTGCTAAGATGAATCCCAGAGAGGACCACTGAGCAGGAGACAGTTTCTCTGTGGAGAGACTTCCTGAGCTCAGGGACTGTTGGATCTCCTCCACTAGAGAACTGTCATTCAGTTCATTCAGACAGTGGAACAGATTGATGCATCTCTCTGGAGACATATTCTCAATGATCTTCCTCTTGATGTACTTCACTGTTTTCTGATTGGGCCCTGGGCTGCTTTCCTTTTTCAGAAGGCCTGGTAGAAGTCTCTGGTTGGACTGCAGTGAGAGACCCAGGAGGAAGCGGAGGAATAAGTCCAAGTGTCCATTTGGATTCATCAAGGCCATGTCAATAGCACACCTGTGGACATTGGTCTCAGATGTTTCGCTCTCTTCATGAGTTTCCCCTAGCTCAGGCATAACATTCCTGTTATTGTTCATGAGTTCATTCTCTACATAGAAAGCGGCCAAATACTCATGAACACTCAGATGGATGAAGCTGAACATCTTGTCATTCTTCCTGCCACGTTCCTCTTTAAAGATCTCTGTGAACACTCCTGAGAAGACAGAGGCTTCTCTGACATCAATGCCGCTCTCTTTGAGATCTTTCTCGTAGAAGATCAGCTTGCCCTGTTTCAGTTGGTGGAAAGCTAGTTTCGCTAATAACTCAATGTACTTTTGAGCATTCCCGTCTTTTGTTTCAATATGAAACCTCATAAATTCTGTGTACATCTCAGTCAGGGTCTTGGGAGGCTCTCTGTCCTCTCTGCTCAACAAATCCTCCAGAACTATAGCAGTGATCCAGCAGAAGACTGGAATGTGGCACATGATGTGGAGGCTTGGGGACGTCTTGATATGGGAGATGATTGTGTTGGCCTTCTCCTCATCATCTTTGAACTTCTTCCTGAAGTACTCCTCCTTCTGAGGGTCAGTAAACCCTCTGACCTCTGTCACCACGTCAACATAATCAGAATGGATCTGATTGGCTGCTGCAGGTCGTGTGGTTATCCAGAGGCGAGCAGAGGGAAGCAGATTCTTATTGATGAGGTTTGTCAGAAGCACATCCACTGAGGTGGACTTTGTCACATCAACGTTACTGCCCTTGTTTTCATTGGTAGAACAGTCCAGTTGGAGGCGGCTCTCATCCAGTCCGTCCAAAATGAACAGAAGTTTGAATTTGCTCTTGTCATAGTTGGTGTTTCCTGAAGATTGCAGAGTTTTGAAGATGTCGTTAAGAGCTTCTTCACTGATGGCTCTGGTTTCCGTGATTAATTCATGAATTAGCTTTGCCAAACTCAACTTTTCTCCCTTCCGTAAGTTCAACTGGCGGAAGGTGAGGGGGAATATGAGATGCACATCTTGATTGGCTCCTCCTTCAGCAAAGTCCAAAACAAACTTCCTCACGAGGAATGTTTTGCCAATTCCTGCAATTCCCAAGGTCAGCACTGTTCTTATGGGTTTGCATTTTCCAGAGGACGGTTTGAACATGTCACTTGGTTTAATTGGTTTCTCTGTGTCTGCTGGCTTCACCGCCTCAATCTGTCTGATTTCATGCTGTTTGTTGATGTGTACGTCACCCCCAGCTGTGATGTACAGCTCTGTGTAGATATCATCCAGAAGCTGCTCATCCTTCTTCTGTGCCCACCCCTCTTGCGCACACATAAACACATCCTGGAGGTTCGTTTGAAGCTGTTCTTGGTAAAATGAGATGGATTTTGGCTCTGTGTGACACAAGCAGAAAGAAAACCTTATAGAATTAGACTTGTGTAAAGATGCCTATGTTCTCAAGCTACAGTTTGTTTTTCATTGTTTTTTTGAAAAGAGCTGACTAGTGGACCTAAAAAATCATGTATTTAAAATAGGGCTGTCAAGCGATTAAAAAAATTAATCTAATTAATTACAGGCTCTGTGATTAATTAATCTAAATTAATCGCATACTTTTATGACACTTTTATACCTGTTTATAAACAGCTGTATAGCCTGCTAGTCTCTCTCTCTCTCTCTCGCTCTCTCGTAACTTCTGTCTCCACAACAGACAGCGCTGCACTGCCACAGATGTTTATGCCGATTCATTCACCATCGTCGTACTCATAGGCAAAAATATTGAGAGACACACACACGCACACACACACACACACACACACACACACACACACACGCACACGCACACGCACAGACACACACGCACACACACACGTTTACGCGGACGACGAGACAGCTAGCAAACAAAATTGAGACACGGGGAGAAAGATTGAGAGATACTGTTTTGAACCTAGCCTACATTGTTGCACCCACTAAATCAATAATGCACAGACACTGGCTGCGGAGAATAAAGTAAGATGTCTTCCTACCTTCATGCTTATTAAACCGTCTATAGAGCCCTCGGCCCCCTGCTTCTCTCTTTACTTTTCTCCCTTTCACCCGCGCGGGCTGTGTCTGCTTCAGGTGCAGCTCGGTGCAGCTACGCACCACTTTTGCACCGGGTCAAAGGGCATTATAGAAGTGCGATTAATCTGCGTAAATTTTTTTAATCGCGTTAATTTTTCTGTGATTAATTAATCGAAATTAACGCGTTAATTTGACAGCCCTAATTTAAAATAATAATTTACTTTTCTAGCATGGATGCTCACACATACAGTATATTGATAGAAGCTAAAACTTTCACTCCAAGAGTGAAAATTGGGAGGAAATGTGTCCTTCCTTGTAATGAACAAAACAGGCTGTTGTTCTTGTTAATTCAACTGCTGCTACAAGGATGCGTCCAGTGCAGTCACACAACAACTAATGTGCCGCTTACATCTCCAGTATGGCGCCATGGTTGCCCTCTGTGTCTGGGGTCTTCCAGTAAGTTTAGCCTCTGGCCAGAAAATAATCAAAGGCTAATTCAAGGAATTGATTGATGAAAAAACAATAATGTTTGTCCCTCATATACTACTCTCGCAACACAGGCATTCTTTACAGGGGCAGATTCTTAATATTTGGGACTGGAAGTTCGATACTACTAGAAAATCCTTAATAAAATAATCAGAATGGTGTGAGAGATGCCTGTTTCAGACCACTGTGCTCTACAGTGACCAAGTTATAAAACATCAAACACTTTTGTCTCTACAACATCGTTGACATCCACTGACAAGGTGAGAAAGAATGGTTTCTAATTTATTTCATTTTATTAATTTATTTTTGGTTTGGCACATGACGAACTTCTTAGCAGTTTTGACCTACGATAATTTAGGACCTTCTGGGCCATATCCTTTCCCTTAACTTCCTTCTGAAAACCCTGTGAAAGTACTCCTCCTTCTGCTCATCATTAAAGCCTCGTACCTCGGTCACCCTGTGGATAAACTCAGGAGGAATCTTAGTGGCTCTGGCTGGTCTACTTGTGATCCAAACTGGAGTTTTAGTCAGCAGGTGCCCTTCAAGTTGGTTAGAAGGACATCTAGTTTTGTAGGCTTTGAAACCCTGCAGCACCGCTGATTTGCTTTTGTCCAGGCCGTGGCAGATGTACAAAACACTTGAACTGTTGTAGTCAGAAGTTTCCAAATTCCTAATTTCTTCAAAATAGTAAAGTATTAAACTTTGAAGGCTCCGACTCTCATCCTTTATTAAGTTCAAATCTCAGAATGTGAATGAAAATATGAACTGAAAGGTTTGTTAGAACTGTCTTTGGGAGATTATATTGTTTGATAAAGGTCTAAAAATGTCATTAAGGTAGATTTTCTTCTCCTCACTCTGACACCTTTTACATTCTAATTCAATAATTCAATAACTTCGTGTTCACTATTAACCTCTCCGCTGCCTCCTTCTGTAATGTAAAGCTCCGTATAGATGTTGTCTAAAGGAGTTGATGATGCCTTTACTCCTTGAAACAGTTTATTTGTTTCATTTTCAAGGTAAGATTTTAGTTCAGCCTGGCACCTTGGGATGTTTTCTGAATGATGAAGAAAATCCATTAGATGAATATCAATTATGATCTTGTAGTCTCCCAACTGCCTCTAAATCTGAGGCCATGGTGCTCAGCAGGAAACCGATGGATTGTCTACTACAGGTAGGGAATGAGTCCTTACCCCAAGTGAAGGAGTTTAAGTACCTCGGGGTCTTGTTTGCGAGTGAGGGAACAATGGAGCGTGAGATTGGCCGTAGAATCGGAGCAGCAGGGGCGGTTTTGCACTCGCTTTACCGCACTGTTGTGACGAAAAGAGAGCTGAGTCGTAAGGCAAAGCTTTCGATCTACCGGGCGATCTTTGTTCCTACCCTCACCTATGGTCATGAAGGCTGGGTAATGACCGAAAGAACGAGATCGCGGGTACAAGCGGCCGAAATGGGCTTTCTCAGGAGAGTGGCTGGCGTCTCCCTTAGAGATAGGGTGAGAAGCTCAGTCATTCGTGAGGAACTCGGGGCAGAGCCGCTACTCCTTTGCGTTGAAAGGAGCCAGTTGAGGTGGTTCGGGCATCTGGTAAGGATGCCCCCAGGGCGCCTCCCTAGGGAGGTGTTCCAGGAGCGTCCAGCTGGAAGGAGGCCTCGGGGAAGACCCAGGACTAGGTGGAGAGATTATATCTCCACACTGGCCTGGGAACGCCTCGGGATCCCCCAGTCAGAGCTGGTTGATGTGGCCCGGGAAAGAGAAGTTTGGGGTTCCCTGCTCAAGCTGCTGCCCCCGCGACCCGATTTCGGATAAGCGGTTGATGATGATAGTCTCCCAACTGATCAAATACTATATGAATATGCGCAAGGTTTTTGGAAAAACTACAACAGACATAACCTCAAATTGACTGAAAATGTAAAACTACATAATATGTTTAAGATATGTCACATTTTTACACAGCACAGTACCTTCAGTTTTGGGAGAGACACGAGTCTGGTCTGTCGTGGCAGGAGGATGTACTGAAACATTTGAAAAATGCCAAATCAGTCAAGACATTATTAAACATAAAATATATTTTTTTTCTGGGGAAACATTTACCTTGTGTGTTGATATCCCCTCCCACATGAACACCTGTAAAATTATATGTGATGATGACACTTTCATCCTGGGCGGTGATTGTTGTGCTTCCAGCTCCGCTCTGAGTTTCAGCTGATTGAAAATAGACAAAATCAGAAACAAGTATCCACAACTCAGTTTTCTACCATCAACACCTGGGGCCGTATTCACAAAACATTTTATCTTATGCCTCGTTTCCACCGAGTAGAGCGGGTCGGATCAGAGTGGCTCAGAGCGGGACAGCTCACTTTTAAGAATCTCGGTGTTGTTTCCACCACCGACCCTACCCTTGCTGGTAGGGCGGGGTTTAGGCTGGACTGCGAAAGCCGCCGCCAGAATGTGGGTTAAACTATCGCGCTGTGGAACAACTGTGGTCAAGCCAGCGGTCTCTCGTTTTTGCTGGGTCAAACCTGCCGCTTCTTTATTTATTCCCCCGGTGTTGTTGTGAGCACAGAGACGGCTCGGTGCAACTGATAGAGACAGTGAGAGAACAGCGCTGGCTGCGGCAGCTACGCGGCATCGTTGAAGTAGGACACAGTGTAGCCAACTGATTCATTTAATGACGAGGAAAAACACCACACAATAAATAGTGCCGCGCTCACAAGCCAGCGGTCTCTCGTTTTTGCTTGGTCAAACCAGCCGTTTATTTATTCCCCCCGTGTTGTTGTGAGCGTGTATTTACTACTATCTATGGCGAAAACACACAGAGACGGCTCGGTGCAAGTTGCAACTGATAGAGACAGTGAGAGAACAGTGCTGGCTGCGGCAGCTACGTGACTATGGGACACAGTGTAACCAACTGATTAATTTATTGACGAGGAAAAACACCACACAATAAACAGAGCTGTGCTCACATTTTCGCCAATACACAATACTCTCTTCACTCTTGCCGAGATGACTACACACGGCGGAAATTATTCTTTCGACCAATCAAATGACGGGGGTGTGTAGCGCCACCGTTTCGGCCCGCTTTCAGGCGGCTAGTACCCCTACGGAGGAGTACTGAGATCGGGAGCGGCTCAGAGAGGTTAGGTGCACTTAAACCGTACCCTACCCAACTTTTGGCAAATGAAAAGCCAAACTACCCGGACCGAACCGCTCCGATCCGACCCGCTCTACTCGGTGGAAACGAGGCATTAGCGCTAAGAGTACTCCTAAGGAGCACTAAAAGTTCTTAGTAAGGAGTAATTTCTTAAAACCTATTCACAAAGCTGCTAAGACCAACTTTTACTAAGGAATGGGAGGGACTCCTTAGCTAAGACTAGAGGGCGGTGTTGACCCTGTTGCTATGGATGATGTCATGTTCATACCTTCTATGCCCACAGTGATTGGCTGAGAGGGAATGAGAGCTAAGAGTGAATTTATGATAGAAACACTGTGGGAGATATCCATATCGTGTCGCTGTATTAAAGTGAAGAGTTTTTATATACAATTAATGACAAGTGATACTGCAGGTTTTCCCACACATTCGTTCACAATTAACCTACAATAGCGCCACATAGGTCTATTCATTTTACATTTTACAATGATTTGAATCGGAATAAATATCCTCATTGAACAGCTGCACGCCATGCACTCTCACTGTATTTATCTTCCAAAGCACTCTCACTGTATTTATCTTCCAAAGCAACTGCAGGAAAAGGAACTTAATAAATATTTTTTTATATAAATATAATAAATATAAATGTGTCTATACTTTCTAAACATAGCTTTACTAAGATCATTAAACCCTTACAGATATTAAGGTACCTTTTGTAAAGCTCACTAGCATTAAATCTCTCCAAAACACCATCAAATGGTTGTCTGTGACTTACTCTTAGTGACTTAGTAGCTTTTCATAGATTAAGGAGCTAGTTTTAGCGCTAAAATGTTTTGTGAATTACACTTATCTTAAAAAGTTAGGAGTCCTAAAATTAGGAGTGAAACGCCCCTTATTTTTGAGAGTTACTCCTGAATCAGCACATTAGGACCTACTCTTAGCCTTAAAATGTTTTGTGAATACGGCCCCAGAACTGTATAATCAGCAAAAGGCTGAAACATTAAGAAAAAAAAATGTAGTCTGGTAAAATGTAAAAAATGGGACTGACACATTTCAATTTCACCATAGTAAAACTTTACTTTTAGCTCTGGCAGCTGACCAGGACTGAAGCTAGTACGAAAAGAGTTGTGCTAATAACAAGCTACTGGGATATACATTTGAAATAGTAATATGGCCACTGCCCAACATTCACATTAAGTCCCTATCCTTAATTAACTGTAACATATATTTTCTTTTTAAATCTTTCCTTTTTTTTCAAATATTTTGTGATTTTCTACTCAGCAACTTTGTACCATCTATAATTAACCCATTGATGACTATGGCAATCTAGGATGCATGTCCTTAATGCCTGAGGGTTTTCTGAAAAAATAGTAGGAATTGTCAAGTCTACCAAAACCTTAATATCTAAGCCTGTGTAGCACATAGAAACATGAAATAAAATACATTTAAAAGTTAAGGTTCACAGGTTTTATTTAAACATGCTCCCTTAGCGCTTACAAACCAACAAATATTTCTAAAATTCGTCAAAATTAGATGAATTAGAAAATTATTAAATATTGTTAATAAATAGATGCAATGTGTTGTGTGATTTTCGTCAGTAGTCTATAGTAGATCTTGATTCTGCGCACCAAACGCCACTAACTGTTCTGTCGCCGACATAGCCGGCGTATTTTCTTTATTATTTTGTTTTATTTTTTTATTTTTTATTTTTTTGATTGACGTGATTTTCGGCAAACCACACAACTTTTGGGTGGTCACGTGGTCTTAAAAAAATCAACAAAACCCACCTCATGTGTATTTGAACCAATGACAGTGCATTCTATGCTGGGAATGCCATGAAAATTAGATAAAGTAATAATGCTGCGCGATGCAGCATCAGGCAGGAGAGCCAATGTGGCATCGCGCAGCAGCCGTCATCAATGGGTTAAGCCAGGACCCTTTGTATGCCCTCTCAGCTCTCTCAGGACATTTTGGTGCCCTATTGAATTCCATTCAAAATGTTGTGCTAATAACAAGCTACTGGGAAATACATTTGAAATAGTCATATGGCCACTGCCCAACATTCCCCTATTGAATTCCATTCAAAATGTCCTTTTTTTACCAATTTGATCCTGCTGTCATTACACATAAAATATTTTTTTCAATGATTTTATGCTTTCATCCTCAACATAAAGCATCAACATTTATAATTGTCTTTATAAATCATGGTAGGGATGCTAGTGTGTGGTGCATATGTGTGTATTGAGAAATTATAGTGTGTGTGTTTGTGTACACACAGACAAACTTTACACACTCAAACTTGTATGGAAAAAATGGCCCAATTTGAAAGCATTAAATCCTGTAAAAACCACAGCCATGATGACAAACATGTGCATTTGATGATAATAGACGATAATCCAAAACTTAATACACCATAGATAGTATAGGTTTTAACTTTATGCTGAATAAACAATTGCACTGGAATCGCTGAAAGCCACAGTGTTCGGGCGGGGCGGAGCGCAGGTGGAGACAGAAGGGTGCGCTGCATTTACTACACATGACCCGGCGTGCTGCACAATAACCGTTTTATTATGATTATCTTGTTTTCATGATCGAGGGAAGCCAAAATTGTAATCGAAATCGAAAGTCAATTAATCGCCCAGCCCTACGTACACGGTCGGCTATTTCAGCATCAGGTGTTGTCTACAACCTGCCGCCTGCTGATTTGTGAAATAAATGTTTAAAAGTAGCCTAAAAACTTTTTTACTCACAAAATGGATAAAATGAGAAGATGTTACTCTGATGGGCAGCAGTGCAGTGCAGTGAAGACAGAGAGATTCAGACAGACGTAGGGAGAGGGCACACTAACTGACCCCGTCTAGACTACCAGAGTCTTAGACGTGTTTATACTCATGAATCTCACCAACCTAAAATCTCCCATTTTAATCTATGCAGCTGTTTGCACCAGCTCTATGAAGCTTGTGTCTCAGCTGAACACAGGTGTAAACAATAATGTTTGTCCCTCATATACTACTCTCATAACACAGGCATTCTTCACAGGGGTAGATTCCTAATATTTGCGACTGGAAGTTCGATAAAAAATTTAAATAAAAATTATCAGAATGAAGCGGTGTGTGTGATGCCTGTTGCAGACCACTGCTCTACGGCTACCAAGTAATAAAACATCAAACACTTTTGTTAGCAGCGGTTTCATAGCTTCTTCTTTTTGAAATATAATAAATGTTTACCTTCAATCTGAGGAGACGGTCCGATGTTTGCTGACGTCTCTCCAACATCGTTGACATCCACTGACAAGGCGAGAGAGAGAATGGTTTCTAATTTATTAAATTGTATTAAATGTTTTGGTGGTTCTTAAAATGTCTTACATTATACATATATTATGAGTATAATACCATCCACAACATGACTCCCATATTATCTCCTCGTGTCTCACTGTCTCAACATATTGAAATAAATGCAGCTGTTGTGACATCACTGTGCAAGGAATTATTTTTAAATGATTTTCTTTAACCATACACACAGAACAGTTCTGATGCTCCCTCATCTCTCAGCAGTTAAGTTTCCTGTTGCTGGTCAAATCTTTTAATAACAAAAAACAACTGAACTCAAAACTTGTGATCTTGAGTAACTGCATTTTATATCAAAAGTAAGATGATTGACTCGCTATCTAGAGATAAAGGACTCGTGGTCTTGAGCAGCATTTAACTCTCCATGTTAGCAGCGGTTTCATAGCTTCTTTATTTTAAAGAAAATCAATGTTTACCTTTACTCTGAGAGGGCGGTCCAATGTTTGCTGACGTGTCTTCAACATCATTGACACCCACTGACAAGGTGAGAGAGAGAATGGTTTTTAAATTATTTAGTTTTATTAAATTTTTAGGTGGTTCTTTAAATGTGTTGTTATACATAATGATTATAATATCACCTACAATCCTCTCATCAATATCTCAGTATCTCAAACCAAGGATAGCAGCACTATTAGCTACTGTCCTCTTAATCAGGAATGACCAACAACATTAAAAACCTTTTCTCTTAATAACAAGATCAGGCCTTCAATTATTTGGTGAATGCAGTGTACTCCTGTTCCTCTACCAGTATTGTGTTGCCAACTCTTTATTCATAAAAATACAAATAACAAAGTGTGACTGACCTTCTGGTCCTGAGCTGGTGTCTGACAGTTTCTGCACCAGTTTCTGCACCAGATCATTCCTGTTTATCTTATGTAGAACCTTCTTGGTCACGATCACAGCTCCAGGAAGCTTATAGGCGTTGACCATCCGATCGACTGTGTCCCGCCTTTCTGCTGTCTCTAGTTTGGACACACTGATCGGTTGGGACCCTTCCAGGATGTCAGGCTGCCGCAGATACCATTTAAAGTCCTTAAATTCCTCCTCTCTTAAATCTTCCAGAGCCTTCAAAATGTCCTCTGGTGTCATCGTGGATTCCTGTTAAAATCAGACATATTGTCAACCTGAAGGAAAACTGTAACACAAATAACAAAGCAGTAACAGGAGTTCTGATTGGCAGATACAGGATATGTGTTAATTTGATTTGTGTGTTAGTTTAAACTCCTACTGCTGCTCTGAGGGCTGGACTTAACCTAACTGTAATAAAGTGGCGTACAACCTTTCATGGATAATTTTAGAGGCAGAGAGGAAACACAGGAAAAGAGATGGGGGTAAGAAATACAACACAAGGTCACTGGCTGGAATCGAACCTGCGACGTTGTGATTATGAGACATGTGGAGGAACCACAACAATTCATGCTGTGTGTGCAGAGCCGGCCCAAGCCTTTATGGGGCCCAAAGCGGAATATGATCAGGGGGCCCCTCTCCAATCGTAGCGCTGCCCAAAATTATTGCCCATTGTTAAATGTTATCCCCACACCCAGTGTTTTATGCTAGTGCATCCAATGTCCAGATAGGTGAAAATATATGACAGCTGAGATCTTGACCATCCTAGGGGGGTCCGGGGGTATGCCCCCCGGGAGATTTTTTTTTAAAGTTTTTAAAGTGAAATGCATGAATCTGGTGCACTTTGAGAGAAAAATTAAGAAGCTAAATCTGATAAATTGTGTGTGAACAAATAATTTGGAGACACTGGGTCAGATGAATTATAAGCTATTGAAGGAAGGCACATGGATTTTCCATAAAAATATTAAATCTTATGGAGGGTCCTCTGGGATGGGCTTGGAGCTCTTTTTCTTTTACTGGACATATTTCTCTGTAATATAATGAATGGATTTAAATGCAGTGAGAGGAACGAAGCAGACGAGGCTGAAATAGGCTATAAACTATACACAGTGCATGGGCAACTGAGGGCATTTCCAAATGTTTTTAAATTAACTCAGTACACACTGTGCATGGACGTGACATGATCAGTTAATTTCAGATTACCTCCCAGATGAACTGATTAAATTATTTGGCTATTAATTATCTTGAACAAAATATTATATTGCTTTTTTTGTATGATGACCTACATTTGCATAATATGATGTCAATATCAAACACACAAACTCAATTATTTTTTATTTTTTTTGAGGGGGCCCCAAGCAACCGCTTAGTTCGCTCATGCCTCGGGCCGGCTTTGTTTGTGTGTTTCACTCAAAGAGTAAAGTATGCCCCCTGGAAGGCGCCCCTGGTGTAGTGGTTGGAGCTTTAGAGTACTCTGCATCTCATCCCCCTCTATACCCCAATTCACCTCTCCGTCTCCAAAATGTCTAATAAAGTCTCAAAAAAGTTACTAATCATATTATAATCAGTGATTGAATTCATGAATATTCTACAAAAAGTGAATAACAATGTTGAAAGAATCAATCACTACAAGTATATTATGTAGTCCCTTAATACAACAGTTATAATGACAACAGAGTTTCCTCTTCAAAGGTGTGTAATGTTACCTGTCAGGGTCCTCACCTTGAAGGGTCCTTAAATTCACGTCCACATGAGGTCGGAGAGACAGCCGTCACATCTTCATCCCTTCAATCGAAATCCAGAAACAAAAACATGTTCATTATTGAACGGAGGATAGAGAAGAGTCTCTAAAGTCACAGTTCATTATTGAACGGAGGATAGAGAAGAGTCTCTAAAGTCACAGTTCATTATTGAACGGAGGATAGAGAAGAGTCTCTAAAGTCACAGTTCATTATTGAACGGAGGATAGAGAAGAGTCTCTAAAGTCACAGTTCATTATTGAACGGAGGATAGAGAAGAGTCTCTAAAGTCACAACATGTGTGGGCGTAGGATTTGAGCAATTCTCAATTGCGCCCTGCTGCAAAGTTTCAAAAGTGTGTGTCTATCTGCTTATGGCTCTTGAGGTCCAATTACAAACTACATTTTGCACAGCGATTGTAGCGGAGGAAACTGGTGGATGTAGGCTACCTGTACCGCGCTGATTTGCTTGTATCACTGGTTTCACTTCAGAGGTGTCGGCCAGAACACCACTTCAGGCCAAACACATCAGACTATAAGCATGAGACTGAGTATGGTTTATCCACTCTTTATTTTTCTTCTTTCACAAACACAGCAGCGTATAGATCGAGGGAAAAGAACAAAGGCTTAAACTCCGCTTGTGAGGAGACGTTAGAACACCTGTTGCGACCCGCGAATCGCAGCCGTTAATAACGTGCATAAACTTTAACTTATAACAGCGATCGGGACTGCATGTACTTACTCACACACGGGTGATTCACATAAACTCAAATAAACACTTTAAACTGTGGAATGAACGTTTACTGCGGCAACATGCACGCTCACACATCCGACCGAGGGAGAAGAGAAAGGAAACTTACTAAACAGACTCTATGGCCGACTGACTTCACGGCAGCTAACTGACAGTTATCCACACTGAATAAAACACATCTTAACACACTGTAAGAAATATCAAACACTGTAACTTATAAATTTGGGGCCTTTTCTACAGCGATTAACAGGGAGAAATGTCTGAAAATTGCACAACTGTAAGGTCTGTTGTATTTTTGTATTCAATTAAACAGTTGTTTATTTCTTTAATGCGCATTGGCATCTTTGAGCAAAATACCCCCCAAAATGTTTGCCGCGGCACGCCGTGACTCCTGTAAGTATGGGGCAGTGACCGCCTTGACTAAGACATTTCCTGGGGAACACAGTAGTCAGAACAGTGCTGACATTGTGCTACGGAGCAGAACAGGAGTACATAGTTACAGCAACAAACACTCAGATCAGTAAATAGTGAATTAATCAGATCTGTGCTATTTAATGAGGAAAGTAAGCTGCTGTCTTACCACACGGTGATGTCCGTACACCATCGTCCAATTCTGCATTCTGCATTCTGCCACCCAGCTCCTCCGACTTCCTGCTTTAGTTAACAACTATATATGTGGCAGGCTTTTCTGTTATTGTAGAAAGACTTTAGGCATGTTACACACTATAGACCCAGTGTGGGCAACTAAATGGTAAATGGACTCCACTTAGCTCTTTTCCCTGGTTTTTAACAGTCCCAAAGCGTTGTACATTGTTTTGTACACATTCACCCAAACACACACACAGACATTTCCACACTCTGCATTCTTTCACCTAGCTGCTCCGACTTCCTTTGGTTAACACCCATATTCTTGGCAAGCTTCCACGTCAGCACGTAGATACGCCTCCAGTTACGTAAGTAGCTCTATTCTATGAAGTTTAAGGTGCAGTGTGCAAAATGTATTGGTATGTTTTCAGTACAAACTTGGTAGATGGATTATAATATTCATAAATATGTTTCAATTAGTGAATAATCGTTACATAAAAGTTGTTGTTTCTTCTATTTCCTGAATGGGCCTTTTATATATACATAGGAGTGGGGATTTATTTAACCCCACCCACTCGCTACTACTACTTGTCTGTCCGCAACCAGCCACTCCCACAAGGTTCTGACCCCCCCCCCCCCCCTCACACACACACACACACACACACACACACACACACACACACACACTCTGTCACATTTACACACATTTAAGAGTCTTTTATAACTTTTATGCCAGCAGAGAAGTTGTATTGTGGTGGGCGTGTTGCCGACAGCAATGTAACATTTAGCTCAGGGGTCTGGTTCTTTATTTCTCCTTCTTGAGACGTGTGCGTCTCTCTGCTCAAATAGAGAAATAATCTGTTGACTGTCAAATCGACATCATACCAGCAACATTCACCGTCAATTCAATAATTCTGGTGACATGTCTTTCACTCTCAGCTCTTTTAAATCAAATCGGAAGACTTTTCTGTTTCCCTTTTAACCTGGAATGTTTATTTATTTATTTATTTTCATTTTGTATTCGCTTTTCTAATGTCTATTCTATACTTGATGTATTTTAATCTTGATGTATTTCATGCCCCTGTAAAGCACTTTGCACTTGTGTCTGAATTGTGCTATAGGGATAAACTTGCGTAGAAAAAGTAGAAAAGAATCTGAGAGTATGAGTGTATAAAGAACCACATGTAAATATTTAACTCAAATAATCAAACTATAAATGTTTGATTTAGAAACAGAAAAAAAATATTCCATTTGCAGTGTAATTTGAAATTTTTCAGGCCATATGAGTAATCTGTGTGTTTGAGTGTGTGTGTGTGTGTGTGTGTGTGTGTGTTTGAATGAGTGTGAGAGTGTGTGTTTGAGTGAGTGAGTGTTAACCCAGTCTAAGCTGTAGTACTGCCAGTCAGCAGATGGTGGCAGTGTTACACAAGGTCTGTCAGTCACTTTGCTCAGCAGCCTGAGACACTGACAGAAAAACACTTGCCCTGCGTTCCAATCCCCATACTTCCCTACTATTTAGTATGCCAGAAAAACATTTGGGATGTCCCAATACATGCACTTCAATTGTAGTATGCTGAAAATACATAAATGCCCCACTAACTCCAATAGCATTTTGGAGTATTCGTCTTTATTCTTGACATTTCTCGACATAATGAAGAAAAAAAAATCCTTATCTGATTTTTTCTCTACTGTGGCCCTAAAACTCTTCTGTACTTTAGTATAGTGTAGTAAAAAGAAAGAGTATGAGATTTGGAACGCAGGGTTGAGCTCCAGAAGGAAGAGGAGAAAAAAAAACAGGTTCATTATTGAATGAAGGACAGAGAAGAGGATGAAGTAGGGCAGCCGGGTATTTGTAAGCATATGAGACATCCTACATCCTAAATTTTTCTGCCATATACTCAAAAGCAGGAAGTTAGGGGATTGGAACACAGCTACTGACAGAGCAACAGAAAGAAGAGGAGAAAGACAGACAGGTTCACAAACACACACAGCCATGAGAAACTTTTTCCTTAATTGATCAGTAAATGGTTGATTAAAATAAATAATCCCTTTAGCAGAATCCATCCATGAAGAATGTTTAAAACTGGAAGAAATATAAATGATAATATGACCAGAGTGAGTGGACACAACCAAGTTTACTGAGTTTTTAGGTTTTTGATCCTGAAATGACAGCTTCCTTGATATTCATTTTGCTATATTTTCTAGCCCGTGCCAAGTGTGGAAAAAAGCAAACCGAGTTAACCTCCAAAATAAAAGCCTGACATAAAATGACAGCTGGATACAATAAAAAAACTATTTATATATTTTTTTTTAAACTACAGGCTACACATTTATGAAAACAAGGTCATCAAGCCGTTTTTACAAGTGGTACAAAACATTAAAACAATCATATAAAAAGGTTAATTTAAATCTTTTCTATATTTAAAAAAGTAATTTTTTAGTACATTTCTTATAAGACTTTTGCTCGAGAATTCACACTTAAGAGCTCCAAAAGTCATTATTTAAAATGGTTCTCTGTTAAGAGTTAACTGTATCAACATTATATAGCATTAATATGAAATGTCGGTTTTCATTTTTTGATTTAAAAAAAAAATTACCTTGGGACAGAAAATGTACATGTTCACTGACAAAGAAGATGGCGAGCCACGATTTGGGAATAACAACTAATTACATTTTCATAACCAGTACCTAAAGTATAACCAGTTGGTTAATAGGAATTAACCGAATATATAAACAACTTAATCAGTCATAGTGCAAATAGGCATAATGAAGTCTCCCTTACCTTTATGCAGAATCAGCAGCTTTGGTTTCAGATGTAGAACGTTCATAACTTGAAGAAATATGTAAATGAGTCGATAATATTAAAATATACTGTATGAGTGAGTGGACACAACACAGTTTACTGAGTTTTGTGTTTTTTCCTCCTAAAATTACAGCTACTTTGGTGATATTAATTTCGCAATATTTTGTAAACCGTGAATATTTTTTGACAGAAGCAGCCAGAGTTCCATCCTCCAGCCCGGCGATACTTTCCCGCGCCCACCGGAATCATATCACAACCGTTCGTGCAGAGAGAATCCGTTAACGTGTAAACTGCACGGTTCAAATACTGACATCAATTAATACATGTATTTTTATGTCAAGTTTAAGTTGTGATTAAGTTGTTCAAATCCTCTTCATGGTTAACTTATACAGTCAGTCTAGTATCAACCATCCAACCAGCGCCGACATTACAGTTAACTCCTTGTAGCCGTTAAGCTAGTTCATTCCAAAGTGCCGTTCACTTTGCTAACAACACATCAGGTTAGCTAACACTAAGTTAAAGTTAAAACTCTAAACAAATATATTGACCAGTTAAATCTCCTTCCTACCTCTGCAACTGGCGCTCATCTGACTCTTATCCTCATTTAGACTTGAATATTTCCTCATCATTAACGTGACGCCGTTCGTGCGTTACCGTCAAGTTACGGTTATCTCTCGAGACAACGTTCCTTTCAAAATAAAATAAGACGAAGCGGGAAATACAAGAATAAAAGCTGCAATTCAAAGTGACAGTGGAACACTTTCATTACACACGTTATTCACGAGACTTGAGACAGAGTTTTAGGTTCACAGTTCGAGAGGTAAGTGTTATGTTTGTTCCATATGACAAACCGTGTTTACTTCAGAGAACTCTTTATTGCATTTGCGGTCAAACACATGTAGCTTACACGCTCATAGCTCCTATCACGTAGGCTACTTCCTGCGTGTGCTTGGCTCTAAGCATTATGGGTAACGTAGTTCAATAAACCTTTATCAAAACAGTAGAGCACGACCCGGGCTGGATTCTAACCCGGGTCTGCTGTGAAGAGGACTGAGACTCTATTGGGGGGGGGGGGGGGGAGAGAGAGAGAAATCATTTCATCGTCACACAAGTAAACTAAATCTAGATGTTAATAAAGCATGAACACAGCGATACTTTGAGTAAACTAAGAAAAACATATTCCAAACAACCAAGCTTAAACAAACCCTTGAGTTAAATCATTTGTTTTAAAAATGATTGTTTTCAACTCATCACCAATAAAATATTCATTATAAAAGTATTTTATTTAGTATAATAAAGCCATTCATGTCATTTAATATATTTTCTTAATCTTTCTTTAAATTAAGTATATTAAAATTATACATTTAAAATTATGTAATAAAGTGCAATTTAAGGAATAAATCTCTCCACCTAGTCCAGGGTCTTGGTTGATCAGGCCCCTCCCTTGGGATATTTTTCTACTAAATAGCAGTAAGTGTATTAGAACACAGGGGGCATCCTCACCACATGCTGTCTGCCACCATGGTCCTTATGGAGGCTGTGGTGAAGTGTGTAGGGCGGTCGTCCACTGGGTTACAGGGTCTGTGGTGAAGTGTGTAGGGCGGTCGTCCACTGGGTTACAGGGTCTGTGGTGAAGTGTGTAGGGCGGTCGTCCACTGGGTTACAGGGTCTGTGGTGAAGTGTGTAGGGCGGTCGTCCACTGGGTTACAGGGTCTGTGGTGAAGTGTGTAGGGCGGTCGTCCACTGGGTTACAGGGTCTGTGGTGAAGTGTGTAGGGCGGTCGTCCACTGGGTTACAGGGTCTGTGGTGAAGTGTGTAGGGCGGTCGTCCACTGGGTTACAGGGTCTGTGGTGAAGTGTGTAGGGCGGTCGTCCACTGGGTTACAGGGTCTGTGGTGAAGTGTGTAGGGCGGTCGTCCACTGGGTCACAGGGTCTGTGGTGAAGTGTGTAGGGCGGTCGTCCACTGGGTCACAGGGTCTGTGGTGAAGTGTGTAGGGCGGTCGTCCACTGGGTTACAGGGTCTGTGGTGAAGTGTGTAGGGCGGTCGTCCACTGGGTTACAGGGTCTGTGGTGAAGTGTGTAGGGCGGTCGTCCACTGGGTCACAGGGTCTGTGGTGAAGTGTGTAGGGCGGTCGTCCACTGGGTCACAGGGTCTGTGGTGAAGTGTGTAGGGCGGTCGTCCACTGGGTCACAGGGTCTGTGGTGAAGTGTGTAGGGCGGTCGTCCACTGGGTTACAGGGTCTGTGGTGAAGTGTGTAGGGCCGTCGTCCACTGGGTTACAGGGTCTGTGGTGAAGTGTGTAGGGCGGTCGTCCACTGGGTTACAGGGTCTGTGGTGAAGTGTGTAGGGCGGTCGTCCACTGGGTTACAGGGTCTGTGGTGAAGTGTGTAGGGCGGTCGTCCACTGGGTTACAGGGTCTGTGGTGAAGTGTGTAGGGCGGTCGTCCACTGGGTTACAGGGTCTGTGGTGAAGTGTGTAGGGCGGTCGTCCACTGGGTTACAGGGTCTGTGGTGAAGTGTGTAGGGCGGTCGTCCACTGGGTTACAGGGTCTGTGGTGAAGTGTGTAGGGCGGTCGTCCACTGGGTTACAGGGTCTGTGGTGAAGTGTGTAGGGCGGTCGTCCACTGGGTTACAGGGTCTGTGGTGAAGTGTGTAGGGCGGTCGTCCACTGGGTTACAGGGTCTGTGGTGAAGTGTGTAGGGCGGTCGTCCACTGGGTTACAGGGTCTGTGGTGAAGTGTGTAGGGGCGGTCGTCCACTGGGTTACAGGGTCTGTGGTGAAGTGTGTAGGGCGGTCGTCCACTGGGTTACAGGGTCTGTGGTGAAGTGTGTAGGGCGGTCGTCCACTGGGTTACAGGGTCTGTGGTGAAGTGTGTAGGGCGGTCGTCCACTGGGTTACAGGGTCTGTGGTGAAGTGTGTAGGGCGGTCGTCCACTGGGTTACAGGGTCGGTGGTGAAGTGTGTAGGGCGGTCGTCCACTGGGTTACAGGGTCTGTGGTGAAGTGTGTAGGGCGGTCGTCCACTGGGTTACAGGGTCTGTGGTGAAGTGTGTAGGGCGGTTCGGTCGTCCACTGGGTTACAGGGTCGGTGGTGAAGTGTGTAGGGCGGTCGTCCACTGGGTTACAGGGTCGGTGGTTCGATCCCCCGTCTCCCCCGCCACATGTCCAAGTGTCCCTGGGCAAAGAGACACTGAACCCTAAATGTCTCCTGATAGTTAGCTTGCACCCTGCGTGGTAGCTGCTGCTGCTATCGGTGTGTGAATACAAAAATGTGAACAAAACAATGTAAGGCGCTCTGAGTCTGTGAAAAACCAGGGAAAAGTGTTAATAAGTGGAGGTAATTCACCATTTTATGCCATCATTCACAGCAGAGTGAATAAGCAAAAAAAGATGAGTGAGAGTTCTGCCTTTTCAGTAGAGAAGGGAAGCCTGCGTGGTAAAAGGCCGGAAAATAGCCCAGAAGAGTGTTGACAACTGTGTGGCATGCAGAAAAGCCAAGGCCAGAAGATGGCGCCAGATCATGGGTGACCTCCCGCCAGAGCGAATAACACCGGCCAATCCATTTGAGTACACAACGGTGGACTTATTTGGACCTTATGAAGTGAAGGATGAGGTGAGGGAAAAAGTGAAGCTCAAAGTGTGGAAGAGAACGACTGAATCCAATGCATCACAGAGCTGGTGTGACCTCCTTGGGTTGTACAAGCAGGAGGTCAAGTGGGAGGTGTTTCGTCAAAACCTGCTTCACTGTGGAAAGAGCCACAACACTGACACTCCAAACCTGCAGGGGGCAAACAACCCCAGGCAAGAGGAAGGAAGTGCCTGAGGGAGCACAATCACCGGTGCACCCATGCAGGAAGCATCATAGACATTATGGTTGCGTTCCGAATCGCATACTTTCTACTATATAGTATGTAGAAAAAAGATTTAGGATGTCCCGATTCTTGTGGCCAGATTTAGGATGGTTAGAATACCCGGATGGTCTACTTCATGCGGCCAAGATTGTTAGTGTTGAAAAGTGCATCCTATTTGGGCGATTCTGACCCACAATCCAGTGCGCACGTGAAGTGACGTAACATCGACGAAGCCTATAGGTCCATGTTATGAAAACAAACGGGGATGCGACGGATATAAAAGCAAGAGGCAAGATCAAGGCGCAATGTTATGATGAAATAAGAGAGAAAAGTACGTCCCAATAGTATGCCTACTGCATCCTAACTAGATTCTTTTTATCGTCAGATGTAGTATGTAGAATAGAAAAAAGAAAGAGTATGCGATTCGGAACGCAACCTATATATGGATAGACGCCGCGTTGGCCGCTTCTGCCTATTGGCGCTGACGAGAAATGCGGGCGCCATCTTGGACCGGTCACACGTTCCACTCAGTGCAGTCTGTTTGACAGGTGCAATGAACTGTCAGCGCATGTAATTAATCAAATCTCATTAAATACCAAACTGATTTTCACGCGGTTTTCTTTGCTGCAAAGATCATACATGTCGCTATGATACAGGGCACATGTTTTCGACGTGTTTTAATATTCATAGTGGATTTAACAGTCATAGAATATTCTGATATGATATAAGTAACCAGACGTCCGAGATCAAAACGAGGAACATCCCCCGAAAAGGGAAGCAGAAACAGATAGGGGCAGTAAAGTCAGCTATTTTAATAAGTTAACAATAGGCCTATATGATTAGGCTATATATAAATATATTTATTCATTTACAGTGACGAGCATACACAATAAAGACAATCACAGGGAAAACATAAACAGAGAACAGAAATAAAATAGGATAAAATATATTAATTTAAATAAAGTAGGCCTATACAAAATACAAAACAAGAGCAACAATAAAATACTAAATGAACAATGAATTCAGCTAAAACAGTTACAGTCAGATGTGTAAAATTCAGAAAACATAGATTCAAATAAACCAAGAGTAGGAAGAGCAGTCATTTTTAAGTTGCTCTGCAGAGCATTCCATGAATTAGGGGCACTACATGAAAAGGCAGTTATTCCTAAACTGGAGTTAGCTCGGGGCAATTTAGGAGGAGTAGTCGAGCATGGTACATATGAAGGGTGGATGTTTCCCATGAAGGCATTAAATAGCCTATAAATAAAAACCAGTGTATATAATATCTCATTAAAAGAGAAGGACAACATGAGTGTTCATGTAAAAATATGTTTTATTTCTCTAATTTAAAACACAAGCTTGTTAGGCAATTGCCTCTTAAAAGAGGACGGGATTTTTTAAAAGCAAAGTCTTCTTGGTTGTCCAATGTTCTATACTAGGGGGGAATACCAAGTTCAGTCTAGTCTCGAGTTGGTTCCTCAGACACAGACAGGAAATCAATGCGTGCCTTGCAGCGCGGTACATTTAAAAACACATTCAATACAAAACCACAGCAATCAAAAGTATTAAATTAAGGGAAAATCAAACAACAACAGCAAACAATAATACTCAAATGCATAAAATAAAGTTAACCATCCTTACAATCGCATTTTACTCCGAAGAGAAATTCAAGCGAGGCGAGTTTGGCAATGTGGTGCAGCCTTAATTTGTGAAAGACAGACACAACCAATGACAAGTCGGAATGGTGGTTGTCGATGCCAAACTGTCTCCTCAATATGTTCCCCAAGCAGAAACACATCCTCCGTTTCAATCTCCTCCCGGACGAAGTGTGTGACTCGGACGTCTGGTTATTATATCATATCAGAATCTTCTATGACTGTTAAGCCCACTATGAATATTAAAACACGTCGAAACTTGTGCGCTATATCTTAGCTACATGTATGATCTTTGCAGCAAAGAAAACCGCGTGAAAATCAGTTTGGTATTTAATGAGATATGATTAATTACATGCGCTGACAGTTCATTCCACCTGCCAAACAGACTACACTGAGTGGAACGTGTGACCGGTCCAAGATGGCGCCCGCATTTCTCGCGCTCAACGCCCAATGCGGCGTCTATCCTTTATAATGTCTATGGCTGGCTCGGTCAGCCCTCTTGCCTGCTCCTGTAGACACCTCACAGCCACAGCTCAGTTTCCACCTTCTCATGGACTTGCCAGTACAAAGAAGCCATGCTTCTCAAATGTTTGATTATGTATATTTGGGGATGCAATGTTTTAATTCAGTATATTTGTACTTTGGTACTCATGTTTTGTTAATGTTACTCTTATCATGATGATGATGAGAGTGATGATAATGATTGTAACCTTTGGTGTAACTTTGGTACTTAAATTATTAACCCTTTTGGGTTGATTTGAGTTACATTAATCTGAATAAGTTTATTTATGAAGTAAAATTAACAGTATTATTATAATTTATTCTTTACAATAAGACATGTGTACTGGAATGATCTGCAATTAATACCTTTGTTTCTGTTTACCCTAGGTTAATAACCTATTCGGTCACTATTGGGTCACCTATTCGGTCAGACCCCATTCATCTCCATTTGCCTAAAATAAAATAAACTGAAGATGAAGAGAATTGAGTTGTCCATCGTGTCCTTCAAGAGTTGTTCAGCCCTTTTCAAGTTTGGGCACTGCTGTGGTCTACACTAAAACAGCGCATAACTTGACAGCGTGTGTGTGTATGCGTGTGAGTGTGTGCGTGCCTGCCTGTGTATGCGTGTGTGTGTGTGTGTGCCCCTTAACCTCTTGCCAGAGTTGTACACTTGGTTAGGATACAATATTTATAAGGTAATACAATGAAACAAGCAATTCATTGGCTAAAAGGCACATTATGCATAAACATCACTGGAAGCTTCATTATCCTTTTTTTCTTTCTCTCTCTCCTCCTGCATCCAACAACAAAATACAAAAAAAAAAAAAAAAAAAAATACAAAATAAAATTGGGAAACATTTGAATGGAATGAAATAGCTGCATTGAAGGTCTATTTAATGTGCGCCCCTACATGTTCTGCCCGCGCCCCTAAACATTCTGAGTTAGGGGCGGCAGTGCTGCTCGTAAAAAAGGTTAGTCTGGAGCCCTGGTGTGTTCAGTTGGTTAGGATTCAATATTTACATATAAGGTCATACAATGAAACAATCAATTCATTGAATAAATGGCACATTATTCATACACATTACTGGAAGCATCATAAACTTTTCTCTCTCTGTCTGTCTGTCTCTCTCCCTCCCTCTCTCTCTCTTTCTCTTTCTCTCCCTCTCTCTCTTTCCCTCTCTCTCTCTCTCCCTCTCTTTCCTCTCTCTCTCTCCCTCCCTCCCTCTCTCTTTCTCGTTCCTCTCTCTCTCTCTTTCCTCTCTCTCTCTCTCTCTCCGTCTCTCTCTCTCTCTCCCTCCCTCCCTCTCTCTCTCTCCCTCTCTCTCTCTCCTCCTGACACCCATCCTGTCTTATACAGACACAGGCCTCATATCTACATTTAGCTATGAGCGTGTGTTACCTGGGGCCTGTTTCAGGTAGCTGGTTTTACATACTCTGGGTTTAACGCTGCGCTCTGAGTTGGTAAACTCAGAGCGCAGGGTTGATAAGCAACTCTGGGTTTTCGGTTTCAGAACAGTGGATCAGCGTTGGGTTTATCAACTCTGAGCGTGTTCACTCTGGGTGGAGCGTGTGCATAAAAGCCATCGTCAATGGATCGCTGATAACATGATTCACCATGGAAACAGAAGAAAAAAATGATTGATCCTCCCACTTCTCCACTTCTCAAAAAAGAAAAAAAGAAATCTCCGCTCCTCCCACTAGAGTTAGAAATATTAACGAATGAGTTTATGGTAGCTTATGGAGAAGAATTAACGGGATATTGTCTCATAACTCTAATCTAATCTCCTCGGCAATTCAGAAAAAAAAAACAGAGCAAAAATTTGTCAAGAGAATCATTTCGCTTCCGTATGAGAAGCCATAGTCTATTTAAAAAAGTTACGCATATCAGCTGTAAAGTAATAAAGCTGGCGCGGCACAGCATTGCTGCTGACAGTGTTTTATATTTGCTGTATTCTTTTAAATGGGGAGTGAAAGACATTAAAGGGGACATATTATGAAAAACAAAACATTGCAGGTGTTTGGGCACCCTTTTAGGTTATTGGGGTCTCTACCAGCACACACAAGCTTCAAAAAAACAAATGTGTCAGTTTTTTCAGGGATGCTTTTTTAGAAAAAAGGGGGATTTGAAGGTTTCTTCCAAAAAACACAGACTGGTGACGAAACCGGTCGGTTTTCATTATCATAAATACTCCCACGGGAAAGCTTACCAGAAACTCGGCAGTTGATTGGCAAATCAAGACGCCCCGTTGGTAATCACACACAGCTGAGCCTCCACTCGCTCATGCAACAACAGAGGAGAAGCAAGCTGCAGTGTTAGCTCATCCTCAAGCTACCATCACACCCCAGCCTCGAAGCAGACCGGGGCTGAATGGATTTACTTCATTTTTTGTTTGGCTATGCCCAGCAAAGTTGGCAATCTAGTGTGCTCTGCTGTTATACTGGAGTGTGGAGAAGATTGTGCCTGGAAGACAGAGAGACACCATCTCTCCTCTGGAAATGTAAGTAGTCCTATTTAAAAACAAATGTCCGTTTATGAGTTCAATGTGTGTAATGTGCTTTAATTTATCCCTCCTAAAATAACCAACGCCGACTGAAGCGAGAGAATGTCTCTGGGTTAAGTAGTTAGCGTTAGCGCCCGTTAGCTTTTATGCTAACGGTTAGATCTGTGAGTCTGTCCGTGACAGCCCCTGTGCGAAAACAGACGGTGAAACTGTATGGTGTGTTGGAAACTGAAGAGTATTTGTTTGTTGTTGACAGTGTGTAGTTATGCAAGCAGTCGTGGTACATGCAGCAGTAGGCCTATTACATATCTAGTGTCATATAATAGACAGGAATAGCCTACTGTAAGTTGCCTCTGCTGCTGTTTGTTTCCTGTCCATTATATTTCAAAAAGCACACAGTATCACTCAGAACTCGTTTCTTCTTGAGCAAGGGCTATACTGAACTTATTAGTGGCCCATCTTATTTAATAATGGAAGAAAAAATATATTTTCATTAGTTTGTAGCTTTGCCATAACTACAGATGTATCATGTATGTAGGCTACACATGATGTAACATTGAATGTGACATGTTTTACAGCTATCTGGGTGACCTGACGGAGCTTTGACCCACAAGGACCGTCACACTATCTGTTCCATCAGAGGACTGTTCACTGGGTGGAACAGGTGGTCATCTTCAGGGCCCACCAGAAACAACTGGACAGTTACATACAATATGGCTTTGCTTCTGTTTGAATTATGTACACTTTATATTTCCATTTCACTGGCTATGAATAAACTGCTTTATTTTTAAGTATGGTTTTGGTCATTTTAAAATGTAATGATACTGTTTCAAAGAAAACATCTTCAGAGAGATAAAGGGTTGAATTAAAAAACGTATAAGTCAATGCATGTAGATCGGTCTGAAAACTAGTCCAACATCCTGACTATGAAAATGTGAGTTTCAAGTAATCCTTTACTACACGAAGCAAACAGTGACAGTAAGCAACACAATACATGTTTTAACAGTAAAACTTTATTATAAATGAGTGATCACAATACAAGTGATATTGAAAGGGTGTCAGATAATTTGCAGCTCTGACTGTAATTGTTTCTATATATTTTTTTTTTTACAAAAGATAATGTCTTTCCAGTGGATCTTGACATGATACATTCCTTTCCTGCCACGTTACTGTACATTTACAGCATGGCATCACAACCAAAGCTTTTTCACTCCACTGGTTTGTAGATCATTCCCCAGTTTAACCTGTAGAGACATACATAAAACGTTGCATGTTACAAGTTTAGAGAGTTTATTCATAAATACTTAGCTCATATTCTGTTACTGACTGTGACATATTTAAACTGTATTTACCTGAGGATAATGTCAGGGAAACCAGAAATCTTGATGCAATTTTCACAGTTTTCAGCTCAGACTCCTGCCTGACCAGGCTCAGTTGTAAAGCTTTTGGTTTAGAAGTGGTAAGTGTGCTGATATTTGCTGTAGAAATGAAGGTAAACATGGTAACATCGATCTCCATGCTGCATTGGCCAAAAGTAAACAAAACTGACAGCTGGGCGTGTGCCATGCCCATATAGGTAGGTATAGAGTAAATGAGCAGGGCGGTGCATGCACGCCCATGTAGATAGGAGGGGGATAGATGTCAAAACCAAATTTTTTAGGGAGAGGCCAAAAAAGGCCTGAAAAGGCAATGAAGAAATGGGCATTGGTAGAAAACTAATGGGCTTTTTGTACAATAGACCATTAAAACCTTTTCTAGTAGACCTCGGAAATACACATTTAAACCCGAGTTTTTGCATAATATGTCCCCTTTAACGTCAAGACACATTAGGTGACAGTTTCCATTGAAGAGCCTGATTGATTTATTACCAGATCCATTTTCCTCAAGTGATCACAGTTTACATTATTATATAATTTTTATATTCATATTAGGCTATTTAACGAGGCTCGCCTGTGACTTTAGGATCGCAGAAGTGAACTGTAACGATCGCGTGCAGCCGCAGCGTTACATGAATCCACCTGACATAAATCTGTTCAGTGGCACAGACGTTAAAAAACATACAATAAAAATAGGTTTATTAATCTGAATGTAGAGCATGTCACGATGTGTAAGGTGGCCGCCTATATGAACGGACCGAGGGCTGAGAACAAGGCTTACTGATCAGATAAATGATTGGTCAAACGTAAAATCATCAGGAAATGATAAAAACATCCCGATGGAGATTTCTATAGAGTGATTTTGCTTCAAACTGTACAGGGACGCGTGTGACAGTGACACTCTTTCTTCAGTCGGAGCTGCAGCGTAAAGTGAAAACAAACTCGGGTAGGTCTAACCACCTCCCGAGCAGGTTAGACCCACGGCGTATGTTGCCGCAGTAACTGACTCTCGGTTGCACTGAACCTGCTACCTGAAACGGAAAACCCAGAGTTTCCACCAACTCAGAGCGAACAAACTCTGGGTTGCCTCAAAACCAGCTACCTGAAACAGGCCCCTGCTCTACGTACACAGAGTGTCTTCACTCAAACTCTATAAAACACATCGGTCAATAACCTTTGAACTACACATACGAGAGGCTGTAGCGCTCTCTAGTGGCTAACATAGAAATAGCCACATCATCTCACATCACAGATATAAAACAAAAGGTTAGACATTACAATATACATGAATGATATAAAACAAAAGGCTGTTTACCAACAGTACATCAGTATATCAACACATAAACCATGTGGGCACTTTAAGCAGCAGACACATTTTAGAACCTTTGTCTTCTTTGTGACTCTCTTCTGTTGTTCTCATGAAGCAGAACTCTGAACATTCTGTATTCTGTTTATTACTGGACATTACATTTCTCATTCTGCCTGCCTGTCTGTCTGTCTGTCTGTCTGTCTGTCTGTCTGTCTGTCTGTCTGCCTGCCTGCCTGCCTGCCTGTCTGTCTGTCTGTCTGTCTGCCTGCCTGCCTGCCTGCCTGCCTGCCTGTCTGTCTGTCTGTCTGTCTGTCTGCCTGCCTGTCTGTCTGATAGTTATCTTTAAAATATCCAGCCTGTGTTTGTGTGAATGAAGTGTGTGTGTGTTTGTTGTTATTGACGTATTGTCTGTCAGCTGAGGGCTTAGGAACAGATCCTCACTGTTCATCTGTGTGTGTGTGTGTGTGTGTGTGTGTGTGTGTGTGTGTGTGTGTGTGTGTGTGTGTGTGTGTGTGTGTGTGTGTGTGTGTGTGAGTGAGTGAGTGAGTGAGTGAGTGAGTGAGTGAGTGAGTGAGTGAGTGTGTGTGTCTGTGTGTGCGCGACTGACTGACTGACTGACTGACCGACTGACTGAGTGTGTGTGTGTGTGAGTGAGTGTATATGAATGAGTGAGTGTGTGTGTGTGTGTGTGTGTGTGTGTGTGTGTGAGTGAGTATGTGTGTGTGTGTGTGTGTGTGTGTGTGTGTGTGTGTGTGTGTGTGTGTGTCAGACACACACACACACAACAGGTGGAGCCTCTCCCTCCTACAGTGAACACAGAGACACTGAGGCACCAGACCACCCTAACCCAAACACTGAGTCATCATAATCATTGAACCCAAACCCAGCATACAGAGGCTCAGTGAATGTGGTGTTGAAGGTGTGGAGGTGGATCAGTGAGTCAGAGGAGACACTGTAGAAGGACAGAGAGCCAGCAGGACAGTCCACATACACTGCTACTCTGCGAGAGGCAGTGGAGGAGATGGATGTTTGTCTGTTATTGTTCCAGACAGAGTAACCACCATCATCATGAGAGCACCTCAGACTCCAGGACTGATCATTCTCTCCAAACCTACAGTCTACACTGCGTCCTTTCCTGCTGATTCCTTTGTAACTCACTGATATATCAACCTCTCCGCTCCAATCGACCTCCCAGTAACGGCGACCAGTCAGACCATTACTACACAGCAGCTGAGCGTAGTAGTCAAACCTCTCTGGATGATCAGGATATGGCTGCTCCTTCACCTCCGTCACCTTCCTGTTGTTGTCAGACAGTTTGAGTCTTCTGTGTACTGTGTTTGTGTCCAGTGTGAGTTCACAGGAATCTGATGGAGAGAACAAGACACAACACAGCAGCAGTTTATCATCAGACACCTGATGGGTTCATGTGTTGCTTTAACAGACTGTTAATCAAACCTTCAGAATGACTCATTGTTTTGGGTTCTTTCAAGCTCCAAGCTTTTTATTAAAGGTGGAGTCAGCAACTTCTGGAGAATTACAGAGCTTAGGCTGTGTATTAACACTGGATTTTATTAAAAAATGTTTTTTTGTCAAAATCAGTGAATATCTCCACACAATCCGCCACCTGTCCGTACTGTGTACCCTGAAATAAATAACTGGTGTTGATACACAGCCTAGGCTCTGTAAATGGGCATGTACAATGCAATATGTTTACAGAGCCTAGATTCTGTATGAACACTGTTTTTTTCAGTGCACACATAGTACGGACGGGTAGTAGATTCTAAGGAGATATTCACTGATTTTGACAAAAAGGGGTTTTGACAGAATCACTGACTCCACCTTCAAACCGCTTTAACATGTGCTGCCTTGTTTTCCTGGATCAAAGTGAACACACACTTACACTTGTTCAGACCAGGTTTCAGCCTCTGCTCTCCACCATGTTCCACCCTGGAGGGAGAAACAGAGTCAGAATGAACCTTCACAAGCTTCCTCATCAGTGACATGCTCTTTTTTTATCTGTTTTCCGTTTTCTTTTTTAAGACTATATTGCCTGTATTTATCTCTCTAATTTACTCCTTAAAAAGAAAAGTAATTTGTTATCTTTTTTCTTGTCTGTTGGCAAGTGAAAAAAATGTGTTTCGGGGAAGTTGTAAAAGAGAGTTGTATATTTGCAATGCTCTCGCATTTTTACATTTTAAAGAAAAAAATGTCAACCCTTTGAAAATCAATAAACATAACCTAAAAACAACATATCATACACAGACCAAATTAAACTAATGATAAAAAATAATAATTAAATAATTAAAAAGCTCAAATAAATAGAAACGAAATCAAGGAAACAATTTAAGCTGAATACTAAACAAAGCAAAAGGTAAAAAAAAGAAAAATTGAAATTTATCAAAGTCAACAGATTATGAATAATATTAAAGCGGCTCCGAGTAACATTTAAATATCTTTTAAACAGCCTCATGTTCCCTCTGATAATCATAAATTACCTTTAACAGCAAACCAGACCATCAGTGCAAAGAAAGACGTTTTTAAATAGTTTTTATTACTGCGTTTGGTCTGGTCGCACACCCAGCCCGATTTTCGGTTCGCTCGTGCAGGCTCTATGGTCACATATCCAAATTGGTCGCAGATTTCAGTGTGGCGCAGCAACGTGATTTGAGAAGCCTATCCCTCCAAGTGAGGGAAGGGGAGCGGGAGCCTTGTTTGAGACAGTTATTTGTCGTCATAATGACTGATAACGGGGCTGAACCATCAAAGAAAAAATGAAAAATTAAGAAAAGCTAAAAGGGAGAGTGATATAGGCTACGGGTGGGACGAGGGCGTTGCCAAGCAACGTGTATACAATTTCACGAGAGCGAAACTAGACTGCAGTGTTTACTCCTAAATGAATGAGCGGTTGGTACTAACACAAAGTTTACTATTTCAGATAACCATTATCTGAAATAGTCATTATTTACATCAACAACACAAACACATTACCTCATCGTGATCCACACTAACTGCCGTCTCTCGTTCATTCGCTTTCTGTGAGGACCTTACTATCTATGGTGAGGACACGTCTTTCAGCTCCGTGAGAGAGAGTAGTTAGGTGACACTGCTGCATCAACTCATTGCAATCAGGTGTGTGTGGCAGTGACTGGCATTAGTTTATTTATTTATTTATTTATTTATTTCTTTCGGACAATTTCACACAATACACAATTATCTCTTTCACATCATAAATCTTAATTAGTATTGCCCGAAGGGTGACGGAAGAAGCCTAAGGCTTATCGAGTCCCGCCCCCACTTTCATCAGATTCAAAATCAGATTCACATTTACTGATCACAGAAAAGAAAAGAAAACAGGAAAAAAAAGAAAATAATGACAAGTAAAAAATAAGAGAAAAATAAAAAATAAAAATAAAAATAAAAATAAAAGGAAGAAAATACACAAGGATTAAGTATATATATATATATATATATATATATATATATATATTTTTTTTTTTTTTTTTTTTATTTTTTTTTTTTTTTTGTCTGTTAACCTGCAGTCCAATACCCAGTCAATTTTCATTCTCCTTACTCATTGACGTTGCACAACTGACATGCTATCCATATTCCTCGATCCACTTGCTTCAGCTTTTAAGATCAGTTCTGCTCCGTTCTGAGCTTCTGACAATGCAGAGTTTGTTTTGCCCTTTTATTGTGGCCTTTTCAATGTCATTATCTGGTAGTCTAAACACAACTGCAAAAGTATTCAAACCCAAACAACTCATTCTGCTGACCTATCTTTTACAATAATGTTATGAAAGTGCCAACCACCTTATATCCGTTTCTTAGTGCTCTGCATACAGTCTATAATTTTCCATAATTTTAGAGACATACATTATTTTGAAATTTCGCAAACTGCAACTCCCTGTGATATCTTCATCAAGTTCATTCCATAATTTAATACCCTTTACAGAAATCGAAAATGACTTAAGTGTGGTCCGTATGTTTTTCTCTATGAATTTTCTTTTTCTTCTTAAATCATGCGAGACTCCTCTGTCTTCAAACATTGCTTGTAAACTGACAGGAAGGCTTTTTTTGAAGCCTTGTACATCATTTGTGCGGTGTGGTAACTTACTATGTCCCGTAATTTGAGAATTCTACCATCAATAAAGAAGTTATTAGTGTGTGCCCTGTAAGTTGCTTGATATATTATTCGTATTGCCCTTTTTTGAAGGATCTCCAATGGGTACAATGTACCTTTGTAAGTGTTTCCCCACACCTCAACACAGTAATGCAGATGTGGGGAAACTAAAGACCAGTATAATACAAGTAAGGCCTTTTGATTGAAACAATGTTGTGCTTTCCAAAGTATAGAAATACTCCTGGCTATTTTGCCCCTAAGATGGCTAACTTGTGGTTTCCAACTTAACTTGTCATCCATTATTACCCCTAGTACTTTGTGTTGCTTGACCCTTTCAATATCTATCCCATTTACCTGGATTTTCACAGCGACATCTGCTGCTCTCCTACCAAACAACATGAATTTAGTTTTTTCCAAATTTAATGATAACTTATTTCGGTTTAACCACCCATGTAACTTAGTCAATTCAATGTTTACAGTCTCAACCATATTACTCAGATCATGCCCCGAATAGAAGATGTTTGTGTCATCAGCGAATAAAATTAACTTTAAGACCTTCGAAACTTTCCAAATATCATTTATGTAAAGCAGGAATAATTTCGGCCCTAAAATTGACCCTTGAGGGACCCCACAAACAATATCCAAGCAAGTCGATGTGATCTCCCCTAATTTCACATATTGTTTCCTGTCCTGTAAATAACTTCTGACCCAGTCCCGTGCTATACCCCTAATGCCATAATTCTCCAGCTTATTGATAAGGATCTTGTGATTTATAGTGTCAAAAGCTTTTTTAAGGTCTATAAAAATTCCTATACAGTATGATTTGTGATCTATAGCATTACTAATGATTTCAATCGATTCAGCCAAGGCCAGCGCCGTGGAATGATTCTTTCTAAAGCCAAATTGGCTATTATAAAGAATTTGATGTTTATTAATGAAATCATCTAATCTGTTGTTAAATAGCTTTTCCAAAATTTTAGAAAATTGAGGCAAAATTGAGACTGGTCTATAATTTGTAAATGAGTGTTCATCTCCATTCTTATGTATTGGTATAACCTTAGCTATTTTCATACTACAAGGAAAAATTCCTGTTTGAAAAGATAAGTTACAAATATGTGTTAAAGGTTGAAGAATACTTTCTTGCACAGCTTTTATTATTTTCATGTTAAGCCCCAGTGAGTCTCTTGATGCCTTCGGTTGCATTCCCAGTAAAATCTCACTAATCTCCGTGGCCTTGACTGGCTTTAGAAACATGGATTGTTGAATATAGTCTTCCTGTTCCCAAGACTCCCCCATACACCTGTCGCGGATACCCATGGCCAAATTCGGACCAACCATAACAAAAAAATTGTTTAGTTTATTCGCCACGGTATTCATGTTTTCCAACTTAACGTTATTTTCATGGAAATACTCAGGATAATTATGTATTTTGCTGTCATTTCTCAATACTGTGTTCACAACATCCCACAGTTTTTTAGGGTAATTTGCATTTGTTTCTAAAAGCTTGCAAAAATATTTTTTTTTACAGTCTCTGAGAATGATATTTAGTTTGTTACGATAGGTTTTGTATTTTAACTCAGCCTGTGGTGTCCTTGCTGTTATGAATCGTTTGTACAATGTATTTTTTTTTTTACAAGCATTTTTCAAGGATTTAGTTAGCCACTGTTTATTCTGTCTTTGCTTAAAGGCCCTTTTTTTAGTGGACAATTTTTCTCATACAGCCTTTGAAATACCTCCAAGAATAATCCAAAACTTACATTAACATCCTTCTCCTTGTAAACACAGTCCCAATTTTGCGACAATAAATCATTTTTCAATGCCTCTATCCTCTCCTCAGTCTCCAACCTAACATATACATCTTTGTTTGGTCTAATTTGCAACTTTTGTTTCCAATCGTATATAGCAAATACAGGTAAATGGTCACTTATGTCGTTTATCAATAGTCCACTATCTGTTACATCCCCCATAACATTCGTAAATATGTTGTCTATTAATGTAGCACTATTTATTGTAATCCTGCTCGGCCTTGTAATTAAGGGCTGTAGGCCCATCACGTTCAGTGTATTTAAAAATTCCTCAGTCAGAGGAGTAATTTTAAGTAAATCAATGTTAGTATCCCCACAGATAAATATCTTCTTTTGGTTAACCTTAGAAAATAATTCTCCCACATATTCTATAAAGTCTTCCACTTTTGAATCGGGTGTTCTGTACACACAGCTGATAATTAAACATTTCTCATTCGTTTGAATTTCAATAGTCACACATTCCATTAGATTATCAATTGCAGCACACATGTTATTTACGATTTCAAACCTTATATTTTCATCAACGAAAAGGGCCACTCCTCCCCCTCTCTTGTTAGTTCTGTTGACACAAACCAGTTTATACCCCTTAAGATCAAAGTCCATGCATTTGCCATCCTTAATCCATGTTTCTGATACTGCAATGATGTTGAATGGGTTGGAGAATTTCTGTAAGTATTCCTTAATATGCGAAAAATTTGTGTAGAGACTTCTGCTATTAAAATGAATTATGGACAATTTCCCAATTGATTGAAAGCAACTGGTGAATTGATCCTCTGTATGATACTGACAGTCTCTTATCCCTCTATTGTAGAAATGATTATCAGGGTCAATAATGTCATTTTGGTCCGATGATGTAGGATCCTCGTAAAGATTAGCTGATAACTCCAGACTATCATGATAATTTATCCCATCAGTTGTGTTGCTCATTCAAGCTGCTTGGGTCCTCATCCCTCCGGAATTGAACCAGATCCTCCTCCGTTCTGATTTGCACAATTTTGGTTTCTTCGGGTGTAGCTCCATTCATTTTGATGAAGATTCTTCCATCTCTTGTCCATGTTTGTTGGACCCGTCCACCTTTTTTAACCCTCTCGCTTGGTAGGCCAGGTTAGCATTTCTCTTGGTTAAGTTTTCACTCAGTCCAATTTGTTCACCTTTAAGCTTCTTGCCTTGACTTAGCAGATTTATCTTATGCTTTCTACTCACAAATTTCAGAATGACAGCACGCTTATTGGCGAATTTTCCCTTCGGGAGAAGAAAACAAGACTCCACGCTCTCCAGATCCAGACTAATGCCTTTGCTTCTCAGGAACTTTTCAACCTGGTTTTCCACCGACACATTCCTTGTATCTCCCTCATCATCCCCCCTCACGGCAGCTGCATACGACCAAGGTTTAATATCCATACCAGTCAGTATCACATCTCTGTTTTTTGATTGTTGATCTTGGTCATCAATTTTATCTCCAAGCTCTTTCAAGAGCTGATCTTTCCTCACATTCACAGCTTGAAGTTCCTTCAATTCGATCGACATTGGCTTCAGACCAGCAGTCAGTTTTTCTTCAATTTTTGCATCCAAACGCCCAATCCATTCTTCCATAATCCCAGCCAGCTCAGCTTTCAGCAGTGCTCGCTCCGTCTCCCTCTCACTTTTCAGCAGTGCTCGCTCCGTCTCCCTCTCACTTTTCATTTCTTTCATCAAGTCTGCCAACTGTTTTTTCATCTCTTCCGCATAATCTTTGTCGTCCTCCTTCCCCTTATCAGTATTTTTCCCTTTTTTGGACATCTCCAAAGATTTTCAGAGATTTTTAAGGTTGTGAATCTGAATTCTCCGCTGCTCACGGTAATAGCTCTTACCCCACGGCAAGCCGGAAGTGATTTTCTGATGCAGTGTCAAAACCACTCTCACGGAGCCGAAAAGAGTCCTCACACTTTCAACACACGGACATGCACTATATTGCGCCCTTCTCAGTTCACACTCGCGCGCAGGCCCGGAGTGGCTAATCGGGAGAACCGGGAGCATTCCCGGTGGGCCGCTCTGGTTTTTGGGCTGCGAGGGCCGGCCCAGTCATGGCACTTGGTTAAAATATCATTATACCTATTGGTGCATTAAAAATCACATTATTAGTCCGCAGTTAAGTTACTGCTAATGGAAACTGACCATTTCCTACAGCTTCAGTTTCACATTAAAAGCATCTAACTGGCGTAACGTGAGATGACTTTTATTTTGAAGCAGAAACAGGAACTTAGGGCCTCCTAGCCCTGCTGCGTGTCTCTCACTAGCAGCATGTCTTCCATGTCGGACTACGAGGTGAAAGATAACTTGTAATTCTACGCTCATACCAAAGGCTTCATAAAAGTTAGTGACAGCCCCCAGTCATATATGTTCAATGCATGCTCGGGACAATGGCGACTGGAGCGTCGGCTGCACTGGGATGAGCCAGAATCCGAACATGTAGGCCTATTCGGATGAGCACGGATAATGATATGATCGATCCGAATATGTTTACTTAGCGAATAATCTCGTTATTATTCAGGAAACAACTATTTATTTATTTTGCCTATCATGCACTAAATTGACGCGGCGCGTTCTGCCTTAACTTGAGTGGCACCTATCAGCTGTTCATCTCCGCTGCCGTGGCGGAGAAGAGATAGACCGGCTGTGTTTATGCTTGGCCCCGTGAGCCGCGGTCTCTCTCCATTCCGCTGGATGTCGGTGACCCCGAGTCACCTTCAGTCCCTCCTGACTTTTATTTATTTCAAATCTCTGAACGTGAACCACGTCTCTTCATTTAATAAAATCGATCTTTAAATATTCGATCTGCAAACACTTCGCTTATTTAGTTGATACAATCTGTTTATAACTAAGAGATTTGTTCAAAAAAAGTTTCGTTTTTGTGCGTTGATCAATTAGACCACTAGATTATAAAACGCTGTTTCCTAGTCTAAAGTAATTATTCATTGAACTAAGTTAGACATTAAAAAAGAGAGGGAGAGAGATAGCGAGACAGAGATAGGCCTATGAGAGACAGAGGGAGAGAGAGAGAGAGAGAAGAGGGAAATAAACGGGCAAAATAAATCTTATCTAGATCGATGATACAACTTAGTTTAGTTAAAAATAAAAAGGGACAGAGATGAAAAAAATAAAATAAATTGGTCAAGTTTATGATTTACTGTGATGTAATAGGCCTAGTGTTTCAGACTCTGAATGTTCAATGTCCCCCAGTCAAACGTGTAGAGGCTCAGACAGTTCATAACTTATAATGAGAGAGAGAGAAACAGATGAGAAGTACAGTATGAGGAACATATATCTCATCATTGTTAACATGCCAATATTAAATCAATTTGAGGCTCTGAAGGGACAATAATTCTTGGTGACATTTTTTTCACACATAAGCCCCAGCCACTTCCGGTTTCATATCTTAATACAGGTACATATACAGATAATTGTGTTTGTTGAACAGATACAGATAATGACGTCTGCGCACACTCCTACTGCACATAGTAGCACCATGGCAGCCACCTATAGGCTAGACTAAACAGGAGCATTTGAGTCCACACGGTCTAAAAACACAGAATTACAAGGGTGCAGAGAACAGTGCACTTTTGCAGACGTACATATTAAGGTTGTTATTACATTACATTAATAATGTCAGCGTGAACTAAAGTGGGCTGGTCTGACGCATGAAACTCCAGGGCTGAAAATGAGTCCCACTCCGGCCCTGCTCGCGCGCCTGACACGCGCTAGAAAACAGCTTTGCGAAAGCGGGCGTCGTAAAAATACTACCGCTTTTGTCCAAAGGGGACGCCAACGTGCCATCTTACTCGTAGTGGCTTTCAGTGAAGTTAATCATTTATGAAGCCACATCTCAAAAATCAACAACTTCTGTCATCAGTCCCTCGATTCGGATGAAGACACATAATGGGAAAAATTATATTTCACAATTTATACTAAAACATTTTTTTATAAAAACATTTTGAACTTATTTATCTGTTGTGTTTAAACAACATGTGTTAAAGGTTTGTCCGTCCTGGGAAAGGGATCCTTCCTTTCTGACATGTCGTCTCCTTTTCCCAGTAAAAGGCACACTATACAACATTTGAAAATTAAATTATACACAAAAATAATCCCTCTCAATAATCATATAATATGTGGTGGTGTGTTTATCTGCACAGTCCTCTTCTCTCTGGCTGGATTTTACATAGTAGAATTTGTTGGTAAACAAATCGGTTTTGTTTTTACAAACAGGAGATTCATGTGACAGAATGTGATTTTTTATTTTTATTTAATTTAGTCAATTTATTGAACATGTTAAAATAATACAAACACAAAGTAAAACTCAAATAATATGGTTCATGTTCAAAGGGGGCAAGAAGAAGTTAAAAACTTATCTGGTCCTATGTTTTATTAATGAATTAAATCAGGGTTCTTGCACCATTTTTAAAGTCAAATTTAAGACATTTTAAGAAATTTTTAGTAGGGGTGGGAATCTCTTGGCACCTTACGATTCGATTCCGATTCAGAGGTCAACGTTTCGATTCAAAATCGATTCTCAATGCATCTCGATGCATTTTTTTTACGTACATACCCATGCGTGATTTTCAAAAATATATTTATATACACATCTGAGTTTGCTACTCAGAGTTTGCTAATCACTTCCTACTTTTGTGATGATCATTAAAGACAATGAACAGATTAATTGCCTTCCCTAATATTGTAATAGAGAAAAAGCTTTTCTTGTCACGTCTGACTTTCTATGAACAGTGCAATAATCAATGCAGCTTTCAACACAATATGGAAGTGTGTAAAAACTAAACCGATTCAGTTTAATTTTCTTTCTACTCTTGTAAATCATGTTTCTATAGGATTTCTATTCTATTATTTCCTGTCATTTCAACACATTGTGCAAAAAGTATGGCCTGGAATTCAGCTCTCATACAAACGTAAACAGACACAAAGCCAGTGCATATGGGTTTGCTGCTCTCTGCCCTTTTGTCGCCACTTTTAACAACTCGCACTTGTGCGGTGTGCATGCGCAGTGACGCAGAACATACTAGTATTAACTTATCGGAATAAAAAAAAAATTGTTCGAGAGAGAATCGCGATGCATCGGAGAATCTATTTTTTTCCCCACCCCTACTTTTTAGGACAACCACAAATATAAATTCAGACCCAAAACATGATAGAGAAGGGTATTGATTGAGTAATTAATAAGACATTACTAACAAAAATAATAACGCTGTAGTGCATACTCAAAATAAGGGCTCCAGACTAACCCTTTTTATTAGGAGCTCCTTACTAAAAACTTTCAGGGCGCAAGCAGGACATTTAGGGGCACACTTTTAATCGACCTGCAATGCAAATATTCAGATTTTTCCCAATTTTAACTATATTAGGCCGACTGATATTGTATTGCTGCATGTTTTGGATCACACCGACAGCAGATGATACTGTTCATTGTGCTTTTGATTTTGCAACACCTAATTTACTCCTTCAGCCGTTCCTCTAGGAAAAGGGATTTTTACCCATATTCACCACAACCCCTTCTTCGTCTGAGCCCTCTGATTTTATCTCCTGTACCTTGGCTGAATCCTCTGTTAGCTGTTGGCTCTCCCAAAGGTTAGTACTGTATTTTCCGCACTATAAGCCGCACTGGACTATAAGCCGCAGGTGTTATAATGTTTAATTACCATATGTAAGAGTTCGTGCACAGAGGGGATTGTTGGGAAAGAGATGGCTGCTTGAGGAAGCTCCCATTTATTAACATTTCAACAAACAAGTTGCATATTTGCATAACGTACGTAAATGTTACCATTTAGTGCAATAGTAGCTACTAGGGATGGGCACGAGTGTTTTCGCTACTCGTGCGATCACTTTCATTCCTTGAGGATCAATCGATTCCTCGTTAAACTTTTTTCTATTTTTAGAACCCAATGCATCTGTCTACAGAACAACGGTTCACCGCAGTAAAGCGCTCAATGCTTATCTCAAACAGTCACAGTTGCCATATGATATTAAGGATTTTTTTCCACAAGTTTAAAACAGATTTTCCTCACTGAAAGTAATTAAATAGCCACAATTTAAACCGATCGAGTAGGTCTGCGATGGGGAGAAAAAAAGCATAGGCTATAGTTGTAACAAAAAAAAAATTGCCTAAGTCACCATTTAAAATAAGAAGGGCAGCAGATAATATAAAATTAGTGTCCTACCATTTAAATACATATAAATAACTCACCAAAGCAGATAGTTGTAGGCCTATATCCAACCGCGTAATGCTCACTCCGTGTCCGTGAATAATTACCGCGACTAATTCCTCATTAACGGAACGTTACACCGGTGGGTTTTTGAATCTTATCCCCATATTCCCTGTTGAAAGCTTCTTAACTGTTGTTGGCTCGGAGCGAATGTGTCTGAAGTAAGCCTTGCTTCTTCTTTTCTTTCCAAGCGGAGAGCACCTTGCATGCTCACCTGGAGTCTACTCATTACTAACTGAGAGTAACAGGTGTCATCTCCCCTTTTTATAAACGTAACTTTATCATCTGCTTTGAAATAATTGGACAGTTATATTCCTGAAAATGTTCTGGAGAAGAAAGGAGAGACCGTGTTCAGCTCCGCGGTGCTGTGGAGAACACAGGCTGCGCTGCAGTGGCACGGAGGTGGCAGTTATTTCCAGTTGATGTTTGACACAACGCTCAGTTTATTGCACTTGCATCAAAATATTTAATTTAGTTCAACTTTATTTTATCCGTTTTGTGCCGTTTTGTACACGTATAACATTTTAAAATAGGGGCGGCCCGCCGGCCTAAAGGCTACAGACACTAAAAAAAACAAAAAAAAAAACGATTTTCCTCATCCACCAATCGAGTTCATTTGAAACGAGGAGTAGGCCTACTCGAGTACTCGATTACTAACGCCCATCCCTAGTAGCTACAGAACATATACTGTGCTGTGTAATAACAGGGTCGAAAAATGGGGAAAAAGTCGCGGCTTGTAGTCCGAAAACTACGGTAAGTAGCTATATGATATAATCGACTAATTTGCATAATATGTCATAGGCTACTGAAAGAGGCTGAATGAATGATGAAGGCTGACCAGGTGTTTTACAAATTAAGTATTTATGTATTTACAAACTCCTAACAAACTTTCTTTGTTGCAATAGCCTAACTATGAGGTTAGCTTCTTCTTTTGTTTAGATAGTCTATGCAGTGGCCTAATGCATGTGGACCTAAACAAACTATTTAGGTAAGAACATCACCTTGCAGCTCTTGCTCAGAGCGGACACGGTGCTGTCTGTCTGCTGGCTGCTGCAGGTGGCTGGGGGACTGCTATCAGACTGGCTGTGTTAGTGCTCCATTTGAGGCAACCGTTGCTACTCTGCTCTCGTGAGCACGGTTGTAATGTGAACGGAACGGGACATTAGATGCCTTCGCAGTCCTTTGTCAACACAATCATTCCCCAAACCAGGAAAAGTCACTAGATTTGATGCTGGTCTTTAACTAATTAAGGCCCTGTTCACGTTAAAGACCGAAATGGTGCATCCGCAAAAATACTTTGCGGAGGCAGCCTATCATTTACTTTTGAAACCTCCTCCCAGGGTGGAATCTTTGGATAACGCAACTGTTTCGGATCTTGTGAACAGTGGTTTAACCGTTTTCCCTGGTAACGCTGACATCACGGCTCCACTTCACACAAGCGTAGTCTATAACATTTGCTGTCAAAATACCCACACGCGAGTTATAAAGTTAGGAGACAACATGCACGGTGTCTCCGCGGTACCATCACTGTGATCAGAGGAGAGTGTCGTGCAGGGCTCAAATATAACACTCGCCAATTTAGTCTAAGCGATTAGTAAGTTATTGAGACCACCCGTCACTTTGGCTGGGGAAAGATTTGTGCTCTGCCGGGTTTTCTAGCAATGAATTGTGTCACCACCTATCTATGGTCACAACCTGTAATGCCAGGGACACTGCTTTATACATTAAAAATCCCTATCTATAGATCAGTGTGCAGCAGTTAAGTTACTGTTCAAACAAAAAGAGCATTAAGGCTAAAGCTTGACATTAAAAGCATTTCACTGGTTTCACATTAATAACAAACACTGGACAAACGTGAGTTGACTTTTGCAACAGCGCTGCATGTCTTCTGTTTTCACGAGTTCAACGCGGTGAAATAAGAGGACCGAAAGCTTGTCATGTACAATACTTGTAACCCTAAACTTACACCAACCGCTTCATGAACGTTAGTGGTATTAATTTTCTTTTTATTGTAAGGTTTTATGGATCAAATTGAACTGGAAGAGCTATCTACTAGGCTAAGTGTCACCGCTTACTATGGCTTGGCATACGTACTACAGCGATTTCGGCCCATTTTATCAGAAACCATGTGCACGAGTGAAGTTTTCAAATCAATTGCGTCTGCACGTTGAATCATTTAAAACCGTAAAGGGGAAAACCTCTGTGTTTTCACCGTGTAAACTGCCCCTAAGTTGCTATGATGGTCGGGAAAGTCGGCAAATATAGCAACATGGATAGCGACAGCAAGACACAGCGATGTAAGTTGGCCTATGTGACGTGATCTGCGCAGTTGAACAGGTCACTTAGCACTCCCAGACTCTTACCCCTCTCTCTCTCTCTCTCTCTCTCTCTCTCTCTCTCTCTCTCTCTCTCTCTCTCTCTCTCTCTCTCTCTCTCTCTCTCTCTCTCACACACACACACACACACACACACAGCACTGGTGAACTTGCTCAGTATTAGGTGATTTCGTGTAGGCTATTGTATGTGTGACAATTTCCCCCATCATCTTAAAACACAGTGTGCAAAATGTAATACCTACAGCAAATTCACAGTAAATTTAAGACAATTTATGATATTAATTTCACAAACTTTATTTTAAGGACCCGTGGTAACCATGTAAATGTATTGTATAGATTATTAAATTATTAATGAAATTATAGTAAATAAAAGTTAAATTCACAGCCATCAGTGTCCATGATATTTCATTGCTGCCGTCAGTCAGCTACACTGATACAGACTATGAGCCAACAGTCCTCAGCCTGTCAGTGTAACAGAGAAACAGTGTGTGAGCTCTTGGTGTCTCTTCATACCTGAGAGTCTCCAGTCTCAAGAGGGGATCCTCCAGCAGCTTCACTCCTGAGTCTCCTGGATGGTTGTAGCTCAGGTCCAGCTCTCTCAGATGGGAGGGGTTGGATCTCAGATCTAAGGCCAGAGAAGCACAGCCTTCCCCTGTGATCAGACAGCCTGACAGCCTGTAGAGAGACACACAGACACAGACACAGACACACACACACACACACACACACACACACACACACACACACACACACACACACACACACACACACACACACACACACAAACACACACACACACACCTCTTTTTTAAAAATTTGCTTAATGTTAAGTTTTCTCATCAATCAACTACTTTGAACAGTTGAGGGACACAAGGATCCATCATCAAGGAAATATTTTGACCTTGACAGAAAAATAGATTTGATATAATCAAACTAACAATCAATATATATATATATATATTTTAACTGAAAATGTTATGAGATTAACTAAAACTATACGATCTAAATGTTCCTTATTCAGATACACACGCAAGACAGAGATAGGAGGGGAAAGGACCCATGACTTTGAGGAAAGTTCTGTAAATGTTATTTCTCAGAAAAAAACGAGGACAGAGACAGAGAGATGTATCTATCTTACAGACCTGCAAACTCATAGGAGGTGAAAAAGGTGACAAACACCCGTCCCTTCTAGGGGGGTCGGGTGTTTTTCGCTGTCCAAACGATTGGCTATTGTTAAATATCATTCACACAACCAGAGTTCTCCACTATTGCCTCCAATGTCCAGCTGGGTGAAAATAATAGCCAGCTGAGATCCTTACCCTCCTAGGGGGGTCCGGGGGTATGCCCCCCCGGGAGATTTTTTTTAAACTTTTTAAAGTGAAATGCATGAATCTGGTGCACTTTGAGAGGGAAATTAAGAGGCTAAATCTGAGGAATTTTGTGTGAACAAATAATTTGGAGACACTGGGTCGGATGAATTAGAAGCTTCTTGGATTTTCCATTAAAATGTTCATTTAAAATAAAATATTATGCAGGGTCCTCTGGGTTGGGTTTGGTGCTCTTTTTCTTTTATGGGACATATTTCTCTGTAATATAATGAATACATTTAAATGCAGTGAGAGGAATGAAGCAAAAGAACTCTGTTGTCCAGCTATCTTTTTTTCCACATACGAGGCTGAAATAGGTTATACAGTGCATGGGCATCTGAGCCCCATTTCCAAATGTTTTTAAATAAACTCAATACACACTGGACGTGAACGTGACGTGATCAGTTAAACTTGGATTACCTCCCAGATGAACTGATTAAATTATTGGGCTATTAACTAGGCTATCTAGATCAAAACATTGTATTAATTTTTTTGTATGATATAATAATATGATGTTAAAATCAAACACACAAACTGTCGGTCGGCTCTGATTGTGAGCGCACTGCAGACACTTCATTTCTGCAATGTGCGCTCATTAAACTGTCAACTTCACTTAAGAGTCCTGTGTGGGTCAACAGTGCAGTGCAAACTATGCAGCATAAAGTTATAACATTCGTCTACGACCGTGATGTTACATCACCTTCACAAAAGTCTCCGCCCCAGCAAAGCAGCGAGTCGATCGCTGTGACGGTGAAAATCACCGGGACCCGGGAGACCCAGTGAGCGAGTGAGACGCCGCTCAGAAAAAACTCTGTGGTTTGATGGATGAAATCAGTCGGGGATATCCTGCCCGTTAACTTTGTCTACGGGAACGGCTTCCGCGATCTTTTTCTATGTCTCGAGTCTAACAGAGAGCCATGTCGGCAAACTGACAGCGCGACTAAATAAAGGGACTGTACAGTGAGCTGCGTCCCTCCGTATAGTTTCTGTTTCAGTAGGCTGTTACATTAACCTCTGAAGCATTGACAGTGTTTAATCAAAGCCTCTATTTTTTTATTATCAAAAGGGCTTTGATTGAGACTTTTAGCCAATCCTAAAGTCTGAACACACAGCGGCAGCAGTGATGCTTTACTGTGCCCGATCTTCACGCTGATTGGACAATACTCATGACGTCTACCAAAGACGTTCTATTGCCAAGATAACGATATTCCCTTGTCTCACAATGGTAACTCGCCCACAGAGTCCAGTCTGGGGAGCGCTGGCTGACTTCTCTGGCAGCTGCCGCTACCCCCCCCCCCCCCCCCTCCCAAAAACAAAAACTCTTCGGGTCTATACGATTCACGTGGGTCATATATTTTAATTCTAAACGGCGATTTTCACCGAAAAGCGACGAGTTTGCAGGTATGATCTTAACAAAGGACTACTTGTTCATCTGACTAAACTCATGGATAGATACTTACAAGGCCTCTAGCAGCTTAGCAAGTCAGGAACCTTTGCAACATTTACAGCAAGAAATCTACAGCAAGATAAGAAGAATTGCTGGGGCGAGAGGCAAGACGAAAACTAACATATAACTGAGCATCTGTAACTACGCTCACTCTCACTCTTTCTTTTAACGTTGATGTGATCACATCAACTTGCCTTGTCATTTTACTTAAATAAAACTGAGGCCTGGATCCCAAATTTTAAAACCTTTCTCCATGGCATTTATTCCTTCATACATAAAGCTAAAGAACACGATTTATTATGGTTATTTACCTACATTTTCAATAATTCTTTTTGACCATTATTAAGTTCAGGCCCGTAAGTTATTGTTTTCCACCATACTTCTTCTTACTTCTTCCGCCGTTTTTCTAGCTCTATCTCCTCCCAAACAGTTTCCCTTAGACATGCAAAAATTTCACAGAACGTGCGTCCTTACCCCACGGAGTGTGCTATTATTCAGTTATTTGATTTTCCACAAGGGGGCGCTGTTATTAAGTCCCAACTGAAGAAAGTTTGAGAGGCCACGCCCCTCACACCGTCAGTCCAATTCACTTGAAATTTCTCACACAGGTGTATGTTAGGGTGCTCTACAAAAAAGCCTCTGGGACCATGTAAATCCACCTGGGAATATGTTCCGCTAATTAGCATACACTGAAAAACAGGGTTTTAACAACAACTTTCTCAAATTTCACTCCATCAACACCAAATTTCTCACGAAGCCTCAGAGGACGATGGTACATGTGTTAGAATCCAGCCGGTTGTTCTCTGAATGTTTAGTTTAGTTTATCTATTTAGCACACATTAACATTAATGGTGCAAGGAGGGAACAAAGCCTAATGGGCTTGTACATGAGTTCCACCACTGCCCCTTTTCATCTCTGTCTCTCTGCACTATGATAAAGCATTAAAAAAAATAATGCCAAAAATATCTTTAATAAATAATAAAAATATAAAAAATAAGAACAAAATCCCCCCAAAAATCCAGCTAAACTGACAAGTTAAAATAATACAAAATTATTATTCCAATCAAGCTATAAAGAAAAAACAACAAACAATATAAAACAACAAACAATACAAAAAACAAAGAGGTACCATTAACATCAGTGAGATTTTCATTCTCATTCCTAATTTCTGTACTTTTTAATAATATCTTATAACCTTTGTAATAAATCTTAAATTGTATTACGTTTTTAATTTGTTTAACAGTTCCTCAAGACCATTCAACAAAAGCACCCCACGAATGGAAATACACATACAATTGAGATTGGTCCGAGTATAATGTATGTGTATTTCCATTCGTGGGGTGCTTTTGTTTGAGTTTATCTCCACACACTATTGCTGTCTTCAGTAACGCGAGTGTGAGCGACTACCGCACGCTGTCTCTGTCTGTGTGGCAGCGCTGCCCTCTCAAAGGGGGAGACTCGCCACAGTCAACCTGAGTCACACACACAGTTTACACAAGTGAAGCTCCGGCTCATTAGTGAGCGGAGTGATTCTGACAGTTTGGTGAACAGTCCCTGAACATTCAGAGTGATGTTGGACGCTCATATCAGCGCTGCTTCAGAACGCATGGAATGTCTCTTGTCCAATCTAGTCTGGCGGAAGGGGTTTTGCCATGCGTCTATGAGCGCTGGCGTCAGCTACCTACGCAACCCCCTCCCCTTCCTGTTGCTGGCGTTCCCGTATTGAGCTCCCCCTCAAACTAGGAAACAATTCGCTCACAGTCAACCTGTCTGTGCAGCCTGTGCTGCGCTCTCCCTCTCTCTCTCACACACACACACACACACACACACACATAGGGTGTGAGAATTCACATTACTGTAGACAGAAATAAAGTGTGGCGATACTTCGGGATAATAATAGTGACGGCGGTAGCGTGGGGGTTTGGATTGAGCAGCGGACTTTATAACCAGCTAGATTAAGATCCGCCGTTCCCTTTCTTTGGTGATTTACAGGACAACACCGTTGATAATGTTACCAGAGATAACACTGTGTGACTAGTTAATTCCTGTTAAGTTAACCCGTGAGCTCCTCGGGGTGTAATTGTTTGGGATCTTGTGAACAGTGGTTTAACCGTTTTGGTGTATGGTGTCTTGACATGCTGGTGAGAAAGCAACACATATGTTTATTCCTTTTGTCTTTATTAGTTTTTTTTTGTGGCGTTTGCGGGTTAGATTTAGCCATTTCTCTGACAGCCTCTGGACGTGAAGACGTTCCATCAAAATATTTCCCCCCCGGCACTATTTTGCAGGACACCGCTGGTGCTTCCCGGGCTCAGCCCCGCCCTAGATGATTGTGATTGGTTTAAAAAAATAAAAACAGGCCAGCCCAGTTTTCCCCCGCATAGACGGCTCTAAACGGCGTGATTCCAGACCATACTATTTGCTGTAGTTTGGTCTGGCTTTGCGGGACTACGTCCAATCAAATCACTCGGTCAGAATAAATGCTGTATAAATGATCATTAACACTGTAGGAACTTAAGAAATACTAAACTATAATATAGACTTTGTCAACAAAACATCTAGATATTTTTTTATCAACAAAGAAGCATCAAAGTGTGATCTGACCTGAGGGTCTCCAGTTTACAGTGTGGACTCTGCAGTCCAACAGAAAGCATCTTCACTCCTGAATCCTGCAGGTTGTTGTTACTCAGGTCCAGCTCTCTCAGACTAGAGGACTGGGAGCTGAGAACTGAGGACAGAGCTTCACAGCTCCTCCCCAACAGACCACAGCTGATCAGCCTAAGAATATATATATAGAACAACATAAGAAAACATTGATATAAATGGAAGATATTAATAATAATATTATTTTTTACACTGCATTCCCTCTCTGGTTCAATATACATTCATATCAGTGCCTGAAAAGAGAAATAGCAAATTTCAAACAATACCATATCAGGGCTCCAGACTAACCTTTTTTACTAGGAGCATTGGCGATCCTAACTCAAACTTTTTAGGGGCGCACGCAGAAAATGTAGGGGCACACCTTAAATGGACCAGCAACAAATCTATTAACAGCTTTCCCAAATTTAACTATATCAAGCCACACATACAAAGCACTAATAATAATAACGGGGGCGAAAATTTTGGCGAATTTTCACATCGCATCTAGCTGTAAAAAAGTACTCAAAAAATGGTCACAAAATGCTAGCATTTGGTCGCAGTCTGGAGCCCTGCATGTGACCGTTAGTGTTCACCCATTACAGGTTAATTAATCCTGACCTGAGAGTCTTCAGTTTACAGTGTGGACTCTGCAGTCCAACAGAAAGCATCTTCACTCCTGAATCCTGCAGTTTGTTGTTACTCAGGTCCAGCTCTCTCAGATTAGAGGACTGGGAGCTGAGAACTGAGGACAGAGCTTCACAGCTCCTCCCCAACAGACCACAGCTGATCAGCCTAAGAATATATATATAGAACAACATAAGAAAACATTGATATAAATGGAAGATATTAATAATAATATTATTTTTTACACTGCATTCCCTCTCTGGTTCAATATACATTCATATCAGTGCCTGAAAAGAGAAATAGCAAATTTCAAACAATACCATATCAGGGCTTCAGACTAACCTTTTTTACTAGGAGCATTGGCGATCCTAACTCAAACTTTTTAGGGGCGCACGCAGAAAATGTAGGGGCACACCTTAAATGGACCAGCAACAAATCTATTAACAGCTTTCCCAAATTTAACTATATCAAGCCACACATACAAAGCACTAATAATAATAATGGGGGCGAAAATTTTGGCGAATTTTCACATCGCATCTAGCTGTAAAAAAGTACTCAAAAAATGGTCACAAAATGCTAGCATTTGGTTGCAGTCTGGAGCCCTGCATGTGACCGTTAGTGTTCACCCATTACAGGTTAATTAATCCTGACCTGAGAGTCTCCAGTTTACAGTGTGGACTCTGCAGTCCAACAGAAAGCATCTTCACTCCTGAATCCTGCAGTTTGTTGTTACTCAGGTCCAGCTCTCTCAGACTAGAGGACTGGGAGCTGAGAACTGATGACAGAGCTTTACAGCTTCTCTCTGACAGACCACAGCCACTCAGTCTGAAGGAGAGTCAATGATAAACATACTGATACTGTTTCTGCCAGACAATGTTACAACTAGGGATGGGCATTTTAAGAAATTCAATTGATCTATCATTGGGAAAATTAACGAGCAATTATCGAGTAATCGTTATCTTTTTTTCCATATTAAAAAATGCCAACAGAACATCCAAAATACAGCGTTTTTACCATAGACTGCATACAAGAGGTTTTTACTCAATTACATCTTTATTCCAAGATCTTCTAGGCAAACAACAATCTATTAAGACAAGGCAACTTTTTAAAATAAAATAATAATAAAATGCGGCGCTGGTTAAAGCCCGAGGCTATGAGCCAACAAGGAACCAATGCTACGATACCTTAAAAGTTTAAACACATATGCGCCTCCTAAGATGCTGCCAAAGACTGCATAAGGGCACGGCACGTTTCTCTGAGTGGTAAAGGACCTAACGTTACTTCATCTAATCATCATCTAAAATGTGCAAATTAGTTCCCTGATGAAGGCGAAATAGGAAAGCATAGATGCTAAAGTTAGCCGCTAATGCTAGTGGCGCTAACGTCACACAGGGTTGGATGTAGGCTTCAATGTACAAGTGGTACATAATTCAGTTTGTTTAAGTGTACTTATACAAGGTTTCACAATGCTTGATGAACTTAGTTATTTTCGGTTCTAAAGCTGTCCGGTCCGATGCCAAACTTCTCCTTAACTTCTTCCTGTTTACGTTTTGACATCTACGGCAGCTCGCAGGCTGCTGCCTGAGCCTGTTCTGTTGTCTCCTACTGCTAGTTAAGTATCTCCCCCTGCTGGTAGGATGTTTAATTGCTGCCCATACAGTCTTTGGTGCTGCCACGAAACTCATTGCTGTGCTGCCGGACTCACACTGCGCAACACAACGGCTATATGATCGATAACAATTTCACGTGATCGACAATATTCTTAACGAGCAATGATCGATTAATCCATTAATTATGCCCATCCCTAGTTACAACCATCACTTTTGTATGACTGTCTTTACTGAGTTGTTAGTTAAGCATTAGGTTCGGAGGTTACAAGAAGTTGACATATGACATTGATTAAAAATATTCAAATGACTAAGAAATTCAATAGAAAAAAATCTACACATACGAAACAGTGTCTGCAGTTATGAGTGAACTTACAGAGCTTTGTCGGAGACTTTGACCACTGGCAGCAGCCTGAGAAGAATCTCCTGAGAAGCAGAATATTTCTTCAGATCAAAAACATCTTGCTCTTTCCCTGCTAAGATGAATCCCAGAGCTGACCACTGAGCAGAAGACAGTTCATCTGTGGAGAGACTTCCTGAGCTCAGGGACTGTTGGATCTCCTCCACTAGAGAACTGTCATTCAGTTCAATCAGACAGTGGAACAGATTGATGCTTCTCTCTGTAGACAGATTCTCACTGATCTTCTTCTTGATGTACGTCACTGTTTTCTGATTGGGCTCTGGGCTGCTTTCCTTTTTCAGTAGGCCTGGTAGAAGCCTCTGGTTGGACTGCAGTGACAGACCCAGGAGGAAGCGGAGGAACAAGTCTAAGTGTCCATTTGGACTCTTCAAGGCCATGTCAATAGCACACCTGTGGACATTGGTCTCAGATGTTTTGCTGAACATCCTGCTTAACTTCCTTCGCAGATATTCTAGAGAAGTTTCCCCTAGCTCAGGTATTACATTCCTGTTACTGTTAAGGAGTTCCGTCTCTACATATAAAGCGGCCAAGTACTCATGAACACTCAGATGGATGAAGCTAAACATCTTGTCTTTATCATTCTTCCTGCCACGTTCCTCTTTAAAGATCTCTGTGAACACTCCGGAGAAGAGAGAGGCTTCTCTGACATCAATGCCACTCTCTTTGAGATCTTTCTCGTAGAAGATCAGGTTGCCATTTTTCAGCTGGTGGAAAGCTAGTTTAGCTAATAACTCAATGTACTTTTGTGCATTCCCTTCTTTTGTGTCAATATGAAACCTCATAAATTCTGTGTACATCTCAGTCAGGGTCTTGGGCAGCTTTCCGTCCTCTCTGGTCAACAAATCCTCCAGGACTATAGCAGTGATCCAGCAGAAGACTGGGATGTGGCACATGATGTAGAGGCTTCGTGATGACTTGATGTGGGAGATGATTGTGTTGGCCTTCTCCTCCTCATTTTTGAATCTCTTCCTGAAGAACTCCTCCTTCTGTGGGTCAGTGAACCCTCTGACCTCTGTCACCACGTCAACATAATCAGAATGGATCTGATTGGCTGCTGCAGGTCGTGTGGTTATCCAGAGGCGAGCAGAGGGAAGCATATTCTTATTGATAAGGTTTGACAGCAGCACATCCACTGAAGTGGACTCTGTAACATCACAGTGACTTTTATTGTCCAGTTGGAGGCGGCTCTCATCCAGTCCATCCAAAATGAACAAAAGTTTGAATTTGTTCTCGTAGTAGTCTGGGTTTCCCGAAGATTGCAGAGTTGTAAAAATGTAATTAAGAGCTTCTTCCGTGATGTGACTGGTCTCCTTGACACATATATGAATTAGCTTTGCCAAACACAACTTTTCTCCCTTCCGTAGGTTCAACTGGCGAAAGTTTAAGGGGAATATGAGGTGCACATCTTGATTGGCTCCTCCTTCGGCAAAGTCCAAAACAAACTTCCTCACAAGGAATGTTTTGCCAATTCCTGCAATTCCCAAGGTCAGCACTGTTCTTATGGGTTTGCATTTCCCAGGGGGGATTTTGAACATGTCACTTGGTTTAACTGGTTCCTCTGTGTCTACTGGCTTCACCGCCTCAATCTGTCTGATTTCATGCTGTTTGTTGATGTGTACGTCGCGCCCAGCTGTGATGTACAGCTCTGTGTAGATACCATCCAGCGGCTGGGCATCCTTCTCCTCTGACCACCCCTCTGTAGCGGAGTTGAACGTATGCCTGAGGTTTGTTTGAAGCTGTTGTTGGTAAAATGAGATGGCTTTTGGTTTTGGTAGGGTAACAATTGCATCTGTTTGACATAAAAAAAACGTATAGAATTAGATTGTATGTGTAAAGATGACGATTTTGACACCAACAAATGTTTTTTTCCACATATACGTTTGTTTCTTGAAAGAAATCAACATCCAGTTTAGAGTAATTATGTCTATATTAGTTTATTCTATGAACGTATTGCATCAGGAAAGCTGCATTTTTTTTTTATATATGATAAATAACAAAAGTCTACATTGACATCGAGCTACTTAATTTTCTGAAATAAAATAAATGTTTACCTTCACTCTGAGGGGACGGATCGATGTTTGCTGAAGTCTCTTCAACATCGTTGACATCCACTGACAAGGTGAGAGAGAGAATGGTTTCTAATTTATTTAATTTAATTTAATTTAATTTTTTGGTTTGGCACGAACAGACTTCTTAGCAGTTTTGACTTAAGATTATTTAGGAGCTTCTGGGCTATATCCTTTCCCTTAACTTCCTTCTGAAACCCCTGTGAAAGTACTCCTCCTTCTGCTCATCATTAAAGCCTCGTACCTCGGTCACCTTGTGGATAAACTCAGGAGGAATCTTAGTGTCTGCTGCTAGTCTACTTGTGATCCAAACTGAAGCCTTGGTAGGACATCTAGTGCTGTAGGCTCTGTAGCACCGCAGCACAACTAATTTTTCTTAAAGTCCAGAGGGATTGTGCTTTCGTCCAGGCCGTCGAAGATGAACGAAACACTTGAACTGTTGTAGTATGAACTTTCCAAATTGTTCTTTCAAATTCTTTCCAAATATTGTTTGTTTATTTATTAGGGACAGTGCATATTCATGAACAGCAGTAACATTTACAGCTGTAAAAATGCCAGATTTTAGCAAAAATGCTAGATTTCATCTGTTGTCCTTGGCATGCAAAGAAATACAGGTTAAAAAATGAATACATATACAAAGGCAAAAATAACACAAGAAAATAAAAGAGTTTAAAAGTGGTCACAGACTTGGTTTTCTTTTATCCACTGTTTGAGGTGTGTTTTGAAGGTTGAATAACTTTGTGAGTCTCTTATTGTGAGTGGGAGAGTATTCCAATATTTAGTTCCTTTGACTGACAGAACAGTTTGTCCGAATGTAGTGCGCCTGTATGGGACGTCACAGTCTCCTCGGGCTTTTGCCCTGGTGCCAATATGAACTGAAAGGTTAGTTAGAACTGTCAGGGGGGAGTTTTCATTGTTTGATAAAGGTCTAAAAATGTAACTGAGATAGATTCTCTTTTCTTCACTCTGACACCTTTTACATTCTTATTCAATCACTTTGTGTTCACTATTAACCTCTCCGCTGCCTCCTTCTGTAATGTACAGCTCTGTATAGATGTTGTCTAAAGGAGTTAACAATGCCTTTGTTCCTTGGACCAGATGTTTTGTTTCCTTTTCAAGGTAAGATTTTAGTTCAGCCTGGCACCTTGGAATGTTTTCTGAATGATTAATAAAATCCATTATATGAATATCAATTATGTCCTTATAGCCTTCCAACTAGGGGTGTAACGATACACATATTTGTACCGTACCATGACGGTACAGGCACTCCTGTGGGGTTACAGAGGTGGACCGCGGTCCGTATGTGGCGTACATATCGGCTTGTTTTGCGGAGTAGAACTTAAAACTTGTCGTCGGAGTTCCCCCTGGACCATTATGTCTCCGGCCCGGGTCGCATGTGCGCAGTAGCAGCCAGCTATTGAGAGTCTCTTATCTCCATGGTGAGCATGAGGTCCAGGCAGTGCTGCCACCATAGCGACTTTGTCGCTATATTTAGCGACTTTTCAGTCCCCTCTGGTGACTTTTTTTCAAAAAAGCGACCAGTGACAAATCTAGCTACTTTTTATGGTGTTATTGGTGACTTTTGGAGACTCTGAGCATGTATCGCTTTAACACTTCTAAACGAGCATCGGGAGCCTCCCCGTCCCAGAGCACTGACAGGCGGGCAGGTGCTCGCGCAGCAGTCCCTCCCAGCTGCGGTCAGAGCAGGAGATACACACCTTTCCGCTCTAAAAATGTTCCGTTTGCATCACTATTAGCAGTTGTAGTAGCCTACCCCTCTTTACAGTCTATGAGCGAACTGCATGGCGAAAGACAACAGGAAACCGGAGCTTGGAGGCGCTCCCCTGTCATTCAAAACAAGGCCAAGGCTGCAGGCAGCTCCAGGATCCACCTTTATGCTGATGACACTATCCTGTACGCATCTGGCCCTTCTCTCTGCTCCGCAGCCTCCACTCTTCAGGACAGTCTCACTTCTATTGAGCACTCTTTCCACAACCTCAACCTACGGCTCAACTCTAAAAAGACCAAATGCATACTTTTCGATCGGAAAAACAACACTTCCAGCCCACCCAAGATCCTTTGCGCTGACAACTCCGAACTGGAGTTTGTCAAGTCCTACAAATACCTAGGGCTTTGGCTGGACTCTTCCCTTCTGAACTAGCTCTCGACGAAGGCGGTCGCATTTCTCCTCCCTCCTAAACCTTATCTTCCCTGCTCTGCTCTCTGTCTCTGTGCTGTCTCTGTCTATCCCTGAGACTCTCTGTGCATATTCCTCCGAATACCTAAATTATGGATCTGATCAACTGGGGTCTCTCTGCAATAGATAAAATGTTCTCAACGAGAAAAGTGGGCTCAGGAGAAGCCCGCTGTCCTGATGGAACCTTTGCTGCCGGATACAACTGGGACGCATGGAGCAGTTGGAACCCGATGTGTCTGGCAACACTTTCCATCGAGGATGCTGAAGATATCTACATAATTGGGCTTTTGGTAACAGGGTTCCTGCTGTTTGGTGTTGGCGGGTTCCTGTTCTACCGCAAGGTTAAAAAGGCGTTGGCTGCACATCAGGCCATTAACAAGCTGCCCGTCTTTGAGGGCTTGTGCCGGGCTGTTAACGTACAGACTCAAGTATTAAGCGAAGTGAACCGCAAGCTGGAGGTGCTTTACGGACTTAATCGAAAAGTGGATGCGATCTGGGTGAGCGTTAACAGTCCGTAGGCACGGAAAACGGCCACTGGATTTGGAATATTTCGGATTTACCTAACCAGTGACTTTAAGACAGGCTCCACATTCCAGCGCCTTGTCTCTTCAAAACAAATTCATTATCTCGATTCGGCTCTCCACACCGCCCTTGGAGGTGTTATCTCTTCTCTCCCCGGGATGTTTATGCAGAAAGACGCTCTACCCCCAATCCTGACCTAATCTCCTGTGAACTCTATCTCTGGCTGGGCCTCGACGTTGTCTCCTTGGACTCGCTGTACCATCTGGCGCCTGAAGACTCCCGTTATGTCTGGACAGATTTAGATAAACGGAACACACATACACACACACGTAGACACATAGCACACAAGCCTTCTTGTCTCCGTACCCCTCTCCCTCCCTCGTTGCAGAATGGATGCCGCGGACGGGGCGCCTGCCGGCTGCGTACGCCCCCTGGTGCCTAGGCTGTGACACCTACCTCTGTGCTTATCAACGTGTTCTATTTGTCTGTGGCGTTATCATGTGCTTATTATGCCAAGGTGGTTTTTGTACTAATCACACACTTCGCACCCATAAGGAGCGGAGTGTGAGAGTAGCATTTTTTTAACCTGTCTTTCCCCGACGTTCTCTTTATCATTCCTACTTTAAGGGGCGCAGCGCACGCTAGACGACTCTTCAGTGTATGCCCCCTGTCTCCCATGTTTGGTTACTGTCACTCTATGTCTCTTGGCGGGGTATAACTGTAAACAGATTATCGTTGTTCTGAAACATGTACAATGACAAAATAAATCATCTTGAATCTTTCATTCTCCGTCCATATCAACAATATTCAGACTAAAGTGAAAGCCAGATTGGCCTTTCTCTTCCGGAACAAAGCATCCTTCACACGCTCTGCTAAACTTACACTTGTAAAAATGACCATCCTGCCCATCCTTGACTATGGTGATACAATCTATAAAATGGCTTCAAAAACAGCGCTACACAAACTGGACATTTTTCACCATTCAGCTATCCGCTTTGCCACCAATGCTCCCTTTCATACATACCACTGTGAACTTTTCAAACTGGCCTGGCCCTCCTCCAAACCCGCCGACTCCGTCATTGGCTCCAGTTTATTTATAAGACACTCCTGGGCAAGACCCCGTCTTACCTTTTCTCCCTTCTCCATCTCTCCAGAAGCACTTACAGCACAAGATCATCTGAGCTTATCAAACTCACTAACCCACTCACCAGGACTACCTTCGGCCGAAACTCCTTTCATTTTGCAGCAGCTTTTGACTGGAACAACATTCAAGACACCCTCAAACTTACAGCGTTTACTTCACAGTCTGCCTTCAAGCAGAAACTTAACATTGTTTTAGTAGACCCCCCCTGCTCCTGTTGATTCCACTGTTTCTCACTTGCATACACCCTTCACACACAATATATCATTGACACATCTTCATTTTTTATTTTTATTTTTTCACCCAGACACATGCATCCACTCGCATACACATGCTCGCACGCACACACACACACGCATACATTCGTTTAATTTTTGTGTTGTTTCTTATTTATTACACCCTGTCCAGACCTCTATGCCCGTCCCGACTAGTTTTTAGTGCTTTTGTGTTTTCTATTTTGTTACTGTACATAGGCTGTGCATTTGTATATCCGTTTTATATTTGTCTAAGTGAGTCATGCTTGTGTATTTGTTATTTGTACCTTTACTCCTAGTGGGGCCTCTTGGACCAGATCAATATTGTAAATAAGAAACTGTTCTTAATGTTTTATCTGGAAAAATAAAGGTTTAAAAACCCGTTGAGGGATAACTTCGGATTCCAGGTGAATAATGAAAACAGTGATAGATGTGTGGAACAATGTCGACACAGGTTATTGTTTCACCGTGATCCCCTATGTAGGAGGCAACACGTCGAACATGCATACGCATCAAAAGGCACCATCCAGCTGTTACTATCACAGTTACTGTGAAGAAAAAACGAGCTGTTCAAACCAAGACAATATTGTCATTTTTATACTGAAAATAGATGTCATTTAATTAATGCTGCTGTTGCGCTTTTATTTGATGATTGTTCTATGTATAAGATAACTTCAGAGCTTAAGAGAGCTGCAGCAATATTTTATTTTTTTAAAGTCAAAAAGACCCTTAGGGGCCACTCACACTAGGGCCGCGGCCCCGTGCCAAAGCTCATTAGCATACTAAAGTCTAGAACGTTTGGCTAGTGTGACCACGCCAACTGTATTCCACCCAAAACAACACACCGCGGCCCGGTGATAAGGAAACAGTAGCCTACACTAAGGTTTAACAAGAAACTTTATAAAGACACTTAAAAAAAACGATCTCTGCCCATAAAAAAAGTTCTGACTTGGATTTGATGGAGCGATCGATGTGTATAAAACCATCCGGTACGTATGGTCTGATGAGGGGCCGTTATATTATTTGCTGCACAAATATGAGACTGTCCACCGCGACCTATTACGTCAAGGCTACATTTAAAAAAAAAACAATATCTTAAGGATTCTCGTTGCTCTAATTTGGAAGAGGAATATATGATGCAAATTTGGCCGGATGAAAATATTCACAAACAGTCGTGTAGCCTACAAGTAGACTACGCTCCAAATCCTAAATGCGCACGGTGACGTAGGCAAGGTGCAATCGTGCCCAGGCCACGAGCAGTGTGATCACGGGCCAGTGGGGGGATTGGGGAGGGGGGGGAATCGTGCTGAATCTTCCTGCAGCACGGAACAGGCAAACGGCCCTAGTGTGAGTGCGCCCTTAAAGAAGACAAACCCTTTGTTTAGTTAAAAAAATGGCAACTTATTGTTGGTTTTGAGACCGGGCCAAAAAAAAGGGGTCCCCAGGGGCCAAAAACTGTTTTTCAGGAAATGCATGCTCAACAATTGGGATAGAAGCCTGAAATTTTAGGACAACATGAATTGGCCCGGGGCGCACATAAATGCAATTTTATGTCCTGGGCCAAACTCAACAGGAAGTCCGCTATTTTGGATTTAGTGCCTAAAATCGCCATATTACAACTTTTCACATATCGACAGACTTGTCCTAGAGTTTTTACGCCAGGGACGTCGAACCACCTCTCAAATACTCAAGACGCTTGCCCGATGTTAAATTGCGAAAAGATTTCAAAATTACTACAGTACCAGGGAGGTTTTGGGGGTCAAAGTTGACGTAGACATCATAAAAAACGAACCTCATGAAACTTTAATTCATCACAACTAGGGCTGTCACTTTTTCCAAAAATGAAATTCGAACGAATTTCGAATGTCCCTAATTAATTCGAATATATTCGAATATATTCCCCCAGTGTCCTGTCCAAGCCCGGCCCATTCTATTAGTCGTATTTCTTATTTAGGCACGCGCCTGATTTTAAACCCTTATTTTTTAATAAGTTGGCTGCTATAATTTAAGTTTTAAAACACAAATCTGCGTTGTTTGAATGACAGAAATCTGTTCAGAAGAGAACTTAATGAGCGGCGCAACACAGCCTCCGTCAGTAGCCTACAGCACAGGGAGGAGCCGCAAAGCACTGAGAGCAGCAGTAATTACGATGGCTTGAAGGCGGTGCTGTCGTAGGAGACAAGCCGTGCGCGCAGTGTTGTCTCTTATAACATTACTAAAACGGAAGCCCTTCCGGCTCGGGCAGAGAATCTAACTCACACAGGGCTGTAGTTCCATGGTCATATAAAGAAAGGCCTGTAAAGAAGACAAACCCTTTGTTTTGTTCAAAAAATTGCAACTTATCGTTGGTTTCGAGACCGGGACAAAAAAAGGGGTCCCCTGGGGCCAAAAACAGTTTTTCAGGAAATGCATGCTCAACAATTGGGATAGAAGCCTGAAATGTTAGGACAACATGAATTGGCCCGGGGCGCACATAAATGCAATGTTATGTCCTGGGCCAAACTCAACAGGAAGTCCGCCATTTTGGATTTAGTGCCTAAAATCGTCATATTATAACTTTTCACATATCGACAAACTTGTCCTAGAGTTTTTACGCCAGGGACGTCGAACCACCTCTCAAATACTCAAGACGCTTGCCCGATGTTAAATTGCGAAAAGATTTCAAAATTACTATAGTACCAGGGAGGTTTTGGGGGTCAAAGTTGACATCATAAAAAACGAACCTCATGAAACTTTAATTCATCACAACTCAGGCTGTGTTATACCTAGCTGCACCAAATTTAAAACCCAAATGTATCTTTGCAGGCCCCACAAAGAAGCCCCGCCCCAAAATCAACAGGAAGTCTTTAAATTTGAAATATGTGAATTTCTGACTCTCAAATCATCACAATGTTCAAAAATTCATAACTCCTAGCAGGAACATATTTTGCAAAACGAAAATGATAGGGACACTCATAAGACATGGAACATACACCAAAAAAAACTTTGTTTGATTACGAATAACTATGACGAAATGCCAGCCAATATTCACCAAAATTCACTAATATTTCATAACTCCACATTACTCTGCAGGATTCCAGAGTAAAGTGGACTCATAACAACTTTTTGTGCAAAAGAAAATATGATAGGGTAAGTCCTCCGACATTGAAGATGATATTCCCGAAAGCTCGTTTTATCCTGAATAACCGTCTTGCAGCACCGGCGTGTCATTCGCCAAAAAACATAAAAAACAAACCTCATGAACCCTTTAATTGATCATAACTCAGGCTGTGTTACACCTAGATGCACCATATTTGATATAGCAATGTAAAATCCCAGGACAAACAAAAAAGCCTCTTGAAGCCCCGCCCCAAAATCAACAGGAAGACTTTTAATTTGAAATCTTCGCCAAAAAAACAGGAAGTTGGCCTAACTCCACCATACTCTGTCTCATCTTCTCCAAATGTGTTATGGTCAATGACACCCAAGGCCTGAGGAAGCCCAAACACTAATATTCATAGAAAGTGAGAGCGCCACCTGTCAAAACGCCTTCGCCGTAGGTTGGCGTCTTCGCCAGTAAACAGGAAGTAGCTGTAACTCCACTATACTCAGTTTGATCTTCTCAACATTTGATATGCTTAATGAGATCCAAGGCCTGAGTAAGCCCACACAATAATATTAAGAAAAAGTGAGAGTTCCAACTGCTGGGTCAAGTAAATATTGCATGCTAGTTATTTACCTTCAAGTCCTACACACTTGATCAAATCAACCTCAAAGCAGCTCAGGGAGGTCTGGAGACAGCCACCATGATAACACGGGAAGCTGGGTCAATCGGCTGAGATGCTTTCGCCATAGCTTCGTTTCTTCCCAACAAAACAGGAGACACTCTAACTCCACTATATTCATTCTTCTTTAACAACACTCTATGATAAACTACACCTTTTCAATTATGAAGCATTGCAGTAAGTTAAAATATTACAACACAATATATGCTCATATAGAGTCTGTACAATTACAAATAAAATCACTTTCATGTTGTCACTTCTATCCACAGAAAGTCTGATATTTTTCATTTTTTTTTTTTCAACTTTTCTCTACCTATTTACAGGGCTGCCCACTAGATGGCAGTATTATATTACAAGTAGGAAGACAAGAATGGGTGATTCAAAAGAAACGGGGTATCTTAAAGACAAGACGCAAGCTTTCATTATGCTCTGATAGGGAAATAGTGAATTCATTTGACTAGGAACCAGGCAGGCTAGGTTCTAATCCTGGGTGAGAAAATTATTTTGATTATTATTTTTTTTCTCACAGTGGAGATAAGCCACACATCCTCAAATAGTTTTTTGTATTGTTTTACTTGATCATTTGTTCAAGGATATTGCCTATATTGCTTTATTGTATGTGTTGTTCTGATTAGCAGACGACAGGTTGACTCCCAAAAGGCAGGTCCACTCTGATAGATCTTCTATCAGAGTTCTCTCGCCCGGACGCCCGGAGCGCCGAGGCCGGCCGGCCGGGACGGCGTCCAGCACGGGAGTGCGAGGGCCCGGTCATCACTGCTCGCAGTTTTAATTTCTCATTGCAATATTAGTTTATGCAGCACCTACACTAGTATTTAAGAAGTGTTTTATTTATTGGAGAATTGCAGCAGTATTATTTTTATATTTGTTATGCATTTTATTTGTATATTTCATACTGTCAGCTAGTTACTGACAGCTAAAGCTCTCCCTTAACTATGAACCGTACCGTACCATACTGTACCGTACCGTGAATTCAAAACCGAGGTACGTAGGGAACCGTGACTTTAGTGTACCGTTACACCCCTACTTCCAACTGATCAAATACTATATGAATGTGCGCTAAGTTTTTGGAAATACTACAACAGACAAAACCCCAAACCTTCATTGTGCCTTTTATTAGTTTTTTTGGTTTAAAATTACTTGCAAGATGAAATTGTTAATGAACCCAAAATGACTGAATATGTAAAACTACATTATGTTTAAAATATGTCATGTTTTTATGTCTTTTCACAGCACAGTACCTTCAGTTTTGGGAGAGACATTAGTCTGGTCTGTCGTGGCAGGAGGATGTACTGAAACATTTGAAAAATGCCAAATCAGTCAAGACATTAAATTGCACAATTAAACATTAAATAGTTGTTTTTCTTCTGGGGAAACATTTACCGTGTATGTTGAAATCCCCTCCGACATGAACACCTGTTAAATGAGGTGTGATGATGACACTGTCATTCTGGGCGGTGAATGTTGTGCTTCCAGTTTCCCTCTGAGTTCCAGCTGATTGAAAATAGACAAAATCAGGAAAAATATCCAAATGTTCTCTGCATGTCAGTCACACAACTGTCTAAAACAGCATGTAAAAAAAAAGTCAAATAAAATGTGAGTATCACTACCTTAATTAACTTGGTGTAAGAAATGTGCTATATAACTTGCCTTGCCTTGTGACTGTATATTGTGTGTGTGAGTCAGCCCACCCCCCACCCCCACCCCCCCCCCCCCACCCCCTCAGCCAACTGTGTGGGTTAGAATCCAGCCCAGGTCGTTCTCTGCATGTCATACCCCTCTCCGACATATTCAATCTCTGTTTCTTCACAACTGTCTAATAAAGCATCAAAAAATGCCAAAAAATTATCTTTAAAAAAAACTAAAAAACAATAGACAAACCATTTTTGTATTATTATCATTATTAAAAAGAAGAGCTGTCAAGCTGACTAGGAACAAAACCTGAGAATGAGTTGGGTAGACGGGGAGCGGGGGGATTCTGTGAAAGCCTTTCATTTACAGCACATGTTCACACATGTTTTTGTACCTGACAAAAGGTGATACAAAAATTCATAACAGACGTGCGTGGGCTAGTCTGGTTTCAACTCCCCGGGCTAAACAGGCTTGGTACTAGTTATAGTCTGAACAGTGCTGACATTGTGCTACGGAGCAGAACAGTACATAGTTACAGCAACAAACACTCAGATCAGTAAATAGTGAATTAATCAGATCTGTGCTATTTACTGAGGAAAGTAAGCTGCTGTCTTACCACACAGTGATGTCCGTACAACATCGTCCAATTCTGCATTCTGCATTTTTTCACCCAGCTCCTCCGACTTCAGAAATAAAGGACATCGCACACGGTTGTTTTAACTTCAGAGTTTGAAGTTTGTGAAATAAAAGCCAAACCTTGTATGTTTGTAAGTTTTTTCCTTCTCTTCAATCTCAACTGCTGCTGAAACTGTCCTTTGCCGCCCTGAGACCGAAGGAAATGTACCTGCTTTGGTTAACACCCATATTTCCACGTCAGCACGTAGATACGCCTCCAGTTACGTCAGTAGCTCTATTCTATCCAGCTTAAAGGTGCAGTGTGTAAAATGTATTGGTATGTTTCTGAACAAACTTGGTAGATGGAATATAATATTCATAAATATGTTTCAATTAGTGAATAATTGTTAAATAAAAGTTGTTGTTTCTTCTATTTCCTGAATGGGCCTTTTATATCTACATAGGAGTGGGGATTCATTTAACCGCACCCACTCGCTCCTGCTCCTACTAATTGTCTGTCTCACACACACACACACACACACACACACACACACACACACACACACACACACACACACACACACACACACACACACACACACACACACATACACACAAACACACTGTCACACTTACACACATTTAAGAGTCTTTTATAACTTTTATGCCAGCAGTGCTTCAGTAGAGAAGTTGTATTGTGGTGGGCGTGTTGCCGACAGCAATGTAACATTTAGCTCAGGGGTCTGGTTCTTTATTTCTCCTTCTTGAGACGTGTGCGTCTCTCTGCTCAAATACAGAAATAATCTGTTGACTGTCAAATTGACATCATTCCAGCAACATTCACCGTCAATTCAATAATTCTGGTGACATGTCTTTCACTCTCAGCTCTTTCAAATCAAATCAGAAGACTTTTCTGTTTCCCTTTTAACCTGTAATGTTTATTTATTTATTTATTTTCATTTTGTATTCGCTTTTCTAATGTCTATTCTATACTTGATGTATTTTAATCTTGATGTATTTCATGCCCCCTGTAAAGCACTTTGCACTTGTGTCTGAATTGTGCTATAGGGATAAACTTGCGTAGAAAAAGTAGAAAAGAATCTGAGAGTATGAGTGTATAAAGAACCACCTGTAACATGTAGATTTAAACTCAAATAATCAAACTATAAATGTTTGATTTAGAAACAGAAAAAAATTATTCCATTTGCAGTGTAATTTTTTAATTTTTCAGGCCATATGAATAATGTGTGTGTGTGTGTGTGTGTGTGTGTGTGTGTGTGTGTGTGTGTGTGTGTGTGTGTGTGTGTGTGTGTGTTTGAATGAGTGTGAGAGTGTGTGTATGAGTGTGAGTGTGTGTGTTTGAATGAGTGAGTGTAAACCCAGTCTGAGCTGTAGAACTGCCAGTCAGCAGAAGGTGGCATTGTTACACAAGGTCTGTCAGTCACTTTGCTCAGCAGCTTGAGACACTGACAAAAAAACACTTGCCCTGCGTTCCAATCCCCATACTTCCCTACTATTAAGTATGCCAGAAAAACATTTGGGATGTCCCAATACATGCACTTCAATTGTAGAATGCTGAAAATACATAAATGCCCCACTAACTCCAATAGCATTTTGGAGTATTCGTCTTTATTCTTGACATTTCTCGACATAATGAAGAAAAAAAAATCCTTATCTGATTTTTTCTCTACTGTGGCCCTAAAACTCTTCTGTACTTTAGTATGTAGTGTAGTAAAAAGACTAAAACTCTTCTGTACTTTAGTATGTAGCTGTAGAAGGATGAGGAGAAAAAACGCAGGTTCATTATTGAATGAAGGACAGAGAGAGTGTAGTAAAAAGAGGGGGCCGGGTATTTGTAAGCATATGAGACATCCTACATCCTAAATTTTTCTGCCATATACTCAAAAGCAGGAAGTTAGGGGATTGGAACACAGCTACTGACAGAGCAACAGAAAGAAGAGGAGAAAGACAAACAGGTTCACAAACACACACAGCCATGAGAAACTTTTTCCTTAATTGATCAGTAAATGGTTGATTAAAATAAATAATCCCTTTAGCAGAATCCATCCATGAAGAATGTTTAAAACTGGAAGAAATATAAACGATAATATGACCAGAGTGAGTGGACACAACCAAGTTTACTGAGTTTTTAGGTTTTTGATCCTGAAATGACAGCTTCCTTGATATTCATTTTGCTATATTTTCTAGCCCGTGCCAAGTGTGGAAAAAAGCAAACCGAGTTAACATCCAAAATAAAAGCCTGACATAAAATGACAGTGTGATACATATATACTATAATTTTTTTTAAACTACAGGCTACACAATTAAGAAAACAAGGTCTTCAAAATGTTTTTATAAGAGGTAGAAAACATTTAAAAAATCATAAAAAAAGGTTAATTAAATTTGTTGCTATATTTAAAAGAAAAGTTATTTTTAGTATATTTCTTATAAGACTTTTGCTCGAGAATCGCACTGGAGAGCTCCAAAACCACTATTTAAAATGGTTCACTGTTAAGAGTTAACTGTATCAACATTATATAGCATTAATATGAAATGTCGGTTTTAATTTTTTGATTTAAAAAAAAAATTACCTTGGGACAGAAAATGTACATGTTCACTGACAAAGAAGATGGCGAGCCACGATTTGGGAATAACAACTAATTACATTTTTATAACCAGTACCTAAAGTATAACCAGTTGGTTAATAGGAATTAACCGAATATATAAACAACTTAATCAGTCATAGTGCAAATAGGCATAATGAAGTCTCCCTTACCTTTATGCAGAATCAGCAGCTTCGGTTTAAGATGTAGAACGTTCATAACTTGAAGCAATGTGTAAATGAGTCGATAATATTAAAATATAAGCTACAGTATGAGTGAGTGGACACAACACAGTTTACTGAGTTTTGAGTTTTTTTTATCCTAAAATAACAGCTACTTTGGTGTTATTAATTTAGCAATTTTTTGTAAACCTTGAACATTTTTTGACAGAAGCAGCCCAGATTTTCCCGCGCGCACGGAATCAAATGACAACCGTTGGTGCGGCAGAATCCGTTAATGTGTAAAACGCACGGTTCAAATACTGACATCAATTAATACATGTATTTTAATTTCGAGTTTAAGTTGTGACTAAGTTGTTCAAATCCTCTTCACTAACCTTATACAGTAAGTTTAGTATCAACCATCCAGCGCCGACATTACAGTTAACTCCTTGTAGCCGTTAAGCTAATTCATTCCAAAGTGCCGTTCACTTTGCTAACAACACATCAGGTTAGCTAACACTGAGTTAAAGTTAAAACTCTATACAAATATATTGACCAGTTAAATCTCCTTCCTACCTCTTCAACTGGCGCTCATCTGACTCTTATCCTCATTTAGACTTGAATATTTCCTCATCATTAACGTGACGCCGTTCGTGCGTTACCGTCAAGTTACGGTTATCTCTCGAGACAACGTTCCTTTCAAAATAAAATAATACGAAGCAGGAAATACAAGAATAAAAGCTGCAAAACAAAGTGACAGTGGAATACTTTCATTACACACGTTATTCACGAGACTTGAGACAGAGTTTTAGGTTCACAGTTCGAGAGGTAAGTGTTGTGTTTGTTCCATATGACAAACCGTGTTTACTTCCGAGAACTCTTTATTGCATTTGCGGTCAAACACATGTAGCTTACACGCTCATAGCTCCTATCACGTAGGCTACTTCCTGCGTGTGCTTGGCTCTAAGCATTATGGGTAACGTAGTTCAATAAACCTTTATCAACACAGTAAGAATAATATTTCAAGAAAAGGAGGTAAAAGCAGTTTGAGAAAAGTTCATAATTTCTTGAGAAAAACACAAGACATTGTATTACTACTCTATTACAGGAGAGCCGCCTGTCTTTTACTTACTACCCCTTTTCCAATGTCTATTCTATACTTGATGTATTTTAATCTTGATGTATGTTATGCCCCTGTAAAGCACTTTGAACGGCCTTGTGTCTGAATTGTGCTATAGAAATAAACTTGCCTTGCCTGTAAAATATAAAACCTCTCACAAGCGTAAATATGTAAAATATATATTTTCCTGGTTGTTCTGGTGGAATAACGTCATAGCTGAAATAAACAACAACAACCAAATGACTTCTCACCTTCAGATTTATTATTTAATAATAAAGTAGAAAACAGTCAAAGCGTCTCAGTGTGTAAAGAACCACATGTAAAGATTTACACTCAAACAATCAAAATATGAAAGTTTGATTTGGAAACAGAAAAAACATTTTTTATCTACATTTAATTTGTATTGTAATTTGACATTTTTCAGACCATATTTGAGTAATAGTATATTATTGCTTTTATTTTTTTTAAAGTCAGATTTATAGGGTTAGGGTTGTAATTTGACATTTTCAAACCATATTTTAATAGTAATTATATTATAGTGCTTTTTATTTTTAAAAAGTCAGATTTATTGAACCAATATTTTTGTGTTGGAATCCAAAAGAATATCCGTCATTCCATCACCTTGATTTCTGCATAAAAACAAGAAAATCAGGCCTAAGAAATCAGGCCTTTTTTTTAAAGATTATTTTTAGGCATTTTTGCTTTTATTAGACAGTTTTGGAGAGACGGAGATGAAATGTGTCAGAGAGGGGAATGACATGCAGAGAACGACCCGGGCTGGATTCTAACCCGGGTCTGCTGTGAAGAGGACAGACAGACAGAGAGGGAGGGGAATGACATGCAGAGAACGACCCGGGCTGGATTCTAACCCGGGTCTGCTGTGAAGAGGACAGACAGACAGACAGACAGACAGACAGACAGACAGACAGACAGACAGACAGAGAGGGGAATGACATGCAGAGAACGACCCGGGCTGGATTCTAACCCGGGTCTGCTGTGAAGAGGACTGAGACTCTATGGGGGAGGGGGGGCTCTAACCCCTAAAGGCCTGGGAATGTTTTTAATTTGCAAAACAAACAATGTAGTTGAAAAAGAAAGAGAAAAAATTAAAAGTGAAAATCATTTCAACGTCACACAAGTTGAACTAAATCTAAATGATTATAAAGCAGCGAATGAACACAGCGATACTTTGATTAAAATAAGAAAATATATTCCACACAATCAACCGCAAATCTAACCACAACCAAGCAGCTTAAACAAACCCTTGAGTTACATCATTTGTTTTAAAAATGATTGTTTTCAACTCATCACGAATAAAATATTTATTATAAATGTAATTTATGCAGTAAAATAAAGCCATTCATGTAATTTATGAATATATTGTCTAAATATTTATTTTAATTAAAGTATGTAACTATTTCCTTATTTATACATTTATAATTTGAATAAAGTGCAATTCAAGGAATTAATAATAAATCATGTTTAAGATTATTTTTTAGATCTGATTTAAATTATAATTCACTTTCCTTAACAAAGACGACAGCAGTTTTCAATCTGCCTTAATGACAAAGGCCTTTAAGAAAAACTATATAAAAAAAGCATTCTTTGCACTGATGGTCTCGTTTGCTGTTACATGTAATTTATGATCAAAGGAAAAATGATTATGATCAGAGGAAAAATTTGACTGTTTCAGAAATATTTAAAAGTTCCTCGTAGGATAAGTAGAACATTTTTAAACAGCTTTTGTAAACCATAAAGAGAACCAGACTCTTATTTTGGCAGTTCAGACCTGATGACAGGAACTCTCAGAGCCCTGTTGGTTTTATTTTGGAAGTTACTTCCTGTTAGTATCATGAAAAACAACCCTGGTTGCGTTCCGAATCTCCTCCTCTTTCTTTTTTCTATTCTACATACTACATCCGACGATAAAAAGAATCTAGTTAGGATGCAGTAGGCATACTATTGGGACATACTTTACTCTCTTATTTCATCATAACATGGCTCCTTGATCTTGCCTCTTGCTTTTATATCCGTCGCATCCCTGTTTGTTTTCCTATGGAGGCTTCGTCGATGTTACGTCACTTCACGTGCGCAATGGATTGTGGGTCAGAATCGCCCAAATAGGATGCACTTGTCAACACTAACAATCTTGGCCGCATGAAATAGGACATCTGGGTACTTCTAACCATCCTAAATCTGGCCACAGGAATTGGGACATCCTAAATCTTTTTTCTACATACTATATAGTAGAAATTAAGCGATTCGGAAGGCAACCCCTGCGTTCCAATCCCCATACTTCCTTACTATTTAGTACGCCAGAAAAAGATTTAGGATGTCCCAATACATGCACGTCAATTGCAGTATGCTGAAAAAACATAAATGCCCCACTAACCCCACTAGCATTTTGGAGTATTCATCTTTTATTCTTGACATTTCTTGACACGATGAAAAATAAATCTTCCTTATCTGATTTGTTTTCTCTCCCTTCTGTGGCCCTGAAACTCTTCTGTAGAGTAGTATGTGATTTGGAACGCAGGGTTAATATTACAAAAATTACGTGCACTGAAATATTGAATAATGGACAATTTTCTTTCAAGGGGTGAAATAAAGTGGAACACATTTAAGGCACGTTCAGTGACACAGTCAGTTAGATTCTACGGCGCAGCCCGGAAACCTCTTTCCCTTTTTAAAGTTTAAAGTGCCAATATACAGCTCCAGAAAAAATGAAGAGACCACTCCAAATGTTCAGTGTCTCTTCTTGTACTCTTTAGAGGCACATTTTTGAGTGAAATGAACATTTTGGTTTTATAATATAAACTATTGACAACATTTCTACCAAATTCCCATTAAAAATATTGTCAATAAGAGCATTTTCAATAAGTTATGTAGAGATAAAGATTGAAAGAAAAATACAGACTGGTCTCTACATTTTTTCCTGGGCTGTATATACATATACTGTATTGTCTGAAAATGCAAATATGCAGGCCTAGGGCTCTCCGTGAATTTTACCTGCTGAAATAAAGGATATTTAAATAATAAAGAATAAAAAAGGCAAGTACAGAAAAAAAGACATAGTATATATAGAGTATTTGAACTGTTCGGGCCAGCCCTACCACAGAGCATGTTGTTGAGTTATATATATAAAAAATAAAAAAATGTATTATAAAATTTGATCGGAAACTGACAGCATCGGATTTTCTTTAAAAAGGATTAATTATTAGCACAAAGCTAAAAATGTAATAATGTTGAATTATTTCTTTAAAGTAGCATCATGATCCCAGGCAGTAGATTAGCATATACACATTCCGCTGAGCAGCAAAACTGATTCAAGACGTTTTTCTCCAGCTCAGATGATTTGACGTCGTGGTGATTTGCAGGTGAAAATATGTGTTTGTGTCCCAGTCCCACCACGGTTGTTTGGTAATGACACTCTTTGCAATCTCAAGGCAACATCTCCGGTTGCAATAGCATCTACAAACCTGCTTCACATTGATATGAAGCATTTGAAATTTCTATAATATAATATAATATAATATAATATAATATAATATAATATAATATAATATAATATAATATAATATAATATAATATAATATAATCTCTTCAGTGTCTACATAGGAGGCTTTAAGGATAAGTTATAAGCGACTGTGGCTCAGGTGGTAGAGCGGGTCAGCCAATGGTGGTCCGATCCCCGCCCTGCCACTTGGGTCATGGTTGTTGTGTCCTTGGGCAAGACACTTCACCCACCTTGCCTCGTGTGAATGTCGATAGTTAGCCTGCTATCGGTGTATGAATGTGTGTGTGAATGGGAACAGGTCTCCCTATAAATAAAGGTTACATTTTTTTTATTTTTGTTTAAAAAAATAATAATAATTTAGCGTGGGTTAGCAGATTTTTGGCCGGTATTCGGTTTCAAAATCAATGCTTCAAAATCACTATTATTTTCCTTCCCACCGTTCTGAGGTATTAAGGCCTCAAAGGATGTTAACAGACAAGTTTATAAATATTCCGGATATTCCTGCATCATAACTTTAACTGAAATAGAAATGTGTAGAAAGTGAGCAGGTCTCTTAGAACCTTGTCGAGCTGTTCTCTTGAAAGACTGTCTACTTTAATTTAGAATTTAATTATTTATTATATTATATTATATTATATTATATAATATTATCATACACATATATTAATGTTACGAATATTCTTTATGTTATTGTAATATATAAAAAGATTGTGTTGGCCGAAATTATATATATTTTTTAACCAGACAATTCAAAATTAAAATAATTTTTCGAGCTTAAGTTTATCAAACCGTCAGAATACCACACCATTGCCTAGAGGAGTTTAGGCTTGGGGGGGTTGGACCTAACGGAGGAAAAAGCCCCAATATGTGTGATGAGATTGGGCTCCAAACTGTGAGCCTGTTCCCCTGGTATGGTCCTCGCCATCTGATACAACACCATGTCTTTAGCGTTCCCTTTCACGCAGAACGACCCGTCCAAATACTCCGCGACCCTTTGCGACGCGTTGCCCGGATACAGCATGGCGGGGGTGCAGCATTCCGTCGCCGGCGAAACCGCGTAAAGCTGCGGCGAGAGTCTCCGAAACTCCAAGAGGTAATGCCGCCCCATCAGCTCCGCGACCGCCATGAAATAAAGCGTGAAGAAGAGAAAATGTCCCGTGGAAAACGTCAACGAAAAATAACAACAAGGGTTCCAGTAAGGGATGGTGAGTAGAAGGGCAGTGGACGCGACAAACCCCAATCCGATCCACTCTAGAATCCGGTAAGGCTCGGGGTTTATATAACGCTGAAGACGCTCGGGGTGGTAAAGCTTAACGTAGAGAGAGTGGAAGGCAAACGGTCGCGACAGCAGGTTGTTTACGACGGGGAAAAAGTCCGATCGGGGCAAAGCGTCGTCTTCCAGCACGACCGTGTGTTTAGGCCTCAACAGCTCCCAGCCCTTACGCAGACAGAACACGTAATCTCTCTTCTCTCTCTCGAAGGTGTTCACTCTCTCTCCGTTTCTCTGCTGCTCCGTAGACGATCGCCGGACCACCTGACAACGAAATAAGAATTAGATTAAGGTTGATGGATTTTTAGCTGAGCAGATCTATTGAGGTGTGTGAGTGTGTGTGAGTGAGTGAGTGAGTGAGTGAGTGAGTGAGTGAGTGAGTGAGTGAGTGAGTGAGTGAGTGAGTGAGTGAGTGAGTG